>CABFOQ010027451.1:0-23143 GCA_900660455.1 Gephyroberyx darwinii | reverse complement strand
CACACACCCACACCCACACACACACACACACACACACACACACACACACACACACACACACACACACGAGGCATACAAGAATAAGTGAGTAATCTTGGCTCTATATTCCTCTCCACCCTGATGTTGCCCAGGAGGAAGGGAGTGGGGGGGCAAGTGCTGCTCCTCTGGCAGCAGAACGAGGCAGCCAACCCCCCCGGGAGAGGAGCATCTGTCAATATCTTCCTCCGACTCAGAAAAGGGAGAGAAACCCAGAGGGCTCTGAGGTCAAACAAAATCTAGCGCAGGACATCTTGAAGTGATTTTCAAAATGCACTGCTGCAAAACACGAGCCGAGCAGGCAGACTGCAGCCGGCTCTGGCAGCTAGCGCTAAGACCGATGCATGGAGCCGATATTTTTGGGCGTTTTGTATTACATTACATACAGTCAGTGCCGTCTACCTCTGATATGAAGTTACCAGTGAATAGGTGCCTTAAGGAGCTGCTAACCTACCTACAAGAATTCGCCTGGGTTTCAATGGAAGGTTTTAGCATCCCATAATAGTCTGAATACAGCTCCAGAGGCTTTTCCACCTCAATAAAAAAAACCAATAAAACTCTGGGGGAA
This sequence comes from Gephyroberyx darwinii, assembly GCA_900660455.1. NCBI lineage: Eukaryota > Metazoa > Chordata > Actinopteri > Trachichthyiformes > Trachichthyidae > Gephyroberyx > Gephyroberyx darwinii. The sequence goes on along the minus strand of CABFOQ010027451.1, from coordinate 22,539 downwards.
ACACTGAAATGCACTGAAAGACTACAGCTTCAGTACAAAATTGTCTGTATGGTTTCAGATATCAGGAACCTAAACAGCGATGCCGCTTCATATGCTGACACCCAGGGGAACCCCTACAGAGCTCACTGCAGCAACATTGTATATCATTGTTGGAATCGAGCAAACGATTTTGTAAATGTGCATGTGCAATAGACCCTAGGAGCCCATAACTCCAAACAGACTTTCAGGCTTGCATTGCAATACTTAGACTACATTACAAAGTTGTAAATGTCATCAGTAGGCATGGAGTTATCGCATTTCCCACGCACTGAGCAAACTCCTCCAGACATTCAGGTAATCATTACCTCTAAGCAAATGCAGAAGTTCAAGGGATTCTCCCGCAGGGCTGGATGATAAATACTTGTCTGCAGGAACAGTGCGATCAATCAGATACTGATTATCTGACCATAGTCCAGGCTGATGGAAGAGTGCCCAGTATCAGCTGAGTGGGTACGAAGGCTGGCACAGGATAAAATACACAGCTATATACTATCCCTGGGGTGGATGGTTCAATAGGAGTCTGAGCAGGCAGTATGAATATCAATATACATACAACAATAAGCACAACATACCTTTAACCAGGCAAGATGACCACAAGCACATTCAGCCCAGTTTCAATAATAATACTATATATTATAATAATAATACTTTATATATTCTACTGATTAGAGGGGCTTGAACCTTAGCACTCCTCAGTATTCTCAACTTTCTGATCCCAAACTCCACTTCCTTCAGGCTACCACCAATGCACCTTAACGCACAACTGATCACAAACTATGAAGTCTATAAAGACAATAGACCTATATTTATTAAAGAGACAACTGTAGATTAGGGCTCGACTGATCTGGGTTTTTGAAGGCCGATACTGATACTGACATTTTTGACATTTATTTTAGCTGATACTTTTTTACATTTGACCATTTAGATGGCAAATACTTTTAAGTATTCAATGTTGAATTTTATATTTGTATGGGCCTCTGAAACAGCATTTAGACCACCATGGGACACAAAAAAACCCTGGATAATACTATACAGCTACTAATAATAATAATAATACTAATACAACTACTACTACTATTAATAGTAGTAGTAGTAGTAGTAGTAGTAGTAATAATAATAATAATAACAACAGTACACTACATATTAATGCATACTCAAATATGTACAACAAATATGTAATCAAACTATCATATCCACCATATAAGAGGCCGATATCCCATTTTTAATAAAAAGACAATATCAGTCAGATGTATCAGCAAAATGATATATCTGTCCAACCCTAGTGTAGCTGTAGATGTAGATATCATCTCTTGGTGACAAATTTATGACCAGGAATAGTGATGTAGCCACTGGGTTGTGGTAATAGACTGGTAACCTTTATTTTAACTTAACCATAATACCTTTTTTTCAGCGTAATATGCTTCCAAATCTGTCTGAAATAAGAAGCACAAGCCAAATGTCTTCCTTCTCTCAACCAAGTCAAGACTAATCTCATTCCGCTTCGATACCGAGGCCTCCCTTTTCTACACTGCGGCTTAAGAACATTATTTAATAATTTCGGTGCCTGATAGCGTGGTAAAGACGCTTAAATTAGAAGCGCGGCGCGAGGAAATGTGAGAAATCCTGACTGTGATTAAAGTCAGGTGATTTTTAGTATTCAGCATGCTAGTCGGGGTGCGACCCCCGAAGAATCACACTTCCTTAGAGCATCAAAGGAGAGAGGAGGGGAAAAAATGAGACATTATCTGTTCTCTGGGGTCGGAGCCAGCTTTTAATATATGGGATTTTGCCTCGCTCTAATCCTCCACCGAAGTTACCGCCGGCTCAACGTTGTGCCACCAGCTGAGTGTTGTGTCTGAGATATGACGGTGACAGTGAGCGGCTGACAATGGCTATCTGATATGTATTGTGCCCGCAATTACAGGCTGTACAATGGCTGCCTGTCTTGCAGGAGATACAGACAAAGTGGGAGATTTCTGGTCGCGGCGGTGTCTCGGGACGTCACTGAACGCTACGTGTCATTTGAAGTCCTCAACAATGCATTCCCCATCAAAGGGTTGTTGTTAGAAAAATGTTCTTAAGCCCTCTCCTTCCATTGGCCCTCAATTAGGGTTCGACCAATATGGGGTTTTTGAAGGCCGATACCAATATTTTTGTATGAAAACTACCAATAGCCGATATTTTCTTGTATTATTTTATTCTTGTCAGGGCGGAAAAGCCTCCAAAACAGTATTTAGACATTGGAATCCAATCAAAATGTGGCATTACAATCAATTCATGTTAAGGGCTTCCTGTAGCCAACCAATCGATTGATCAATTCTACAATAAACATGTAATCAAACTGCATCATATCCATCAACTCAGAGGTTCAAGTTCAAGTTCAAGTCCTTTATCGTCAAATGTGCAGCATCACTTACAGTCATACTGTACAATGAAATGTTTTGGACGAGGCACGTTCCAACATGGTAGGTACACATGAATCACACATCTAGTATATAAAAAAAAGATAAAATAGAATAAAATAAAAGTAGCAATAACGACACGAGGTGGACGACACTGACCATCTGATATCTCATTTCTACCTTGTGAAAGTCGTCCCTAAGCCCCCTGCTTCCATTGGTAATCACCGTGCCGTCATTGTGTCTGCCGGTGACAGAGGAAGGGCAGATCCGCTATCGTGATTCCAGGTGACCTCGGACCCTGCATCTTATCTGGAGGACAGGGCAGAAGATGTGAGCCGAGGGGGCCAATCATCTGTCAGACTCTTATGTCCAGCGGTAGGGAGGGGGTGACATTGAGGAGCAAGACGCTATCACAAGGTGAATTGAGAGGCGCGGGGCACAAGGAAAACTCTAATCAACGCTACACGCCGCAGGTTTGACTCCCTGCGCGGATCTCGCCCTTTCATCGGCGCCCTTTTATCTCAGCGGATTCACAGGCTGATAGGTCCTAATGCCTTTTTCTCCTCCCTCCCAGTCACCTCTCTGGCCCGCTGCATTATTAAATTCATGTCGAGGTCTACACGGATCTTCGACGACGGATCTTCAAAACGCTAACCGACGAGCCCTTTAATCAACAGCCCTTTCTTTGTCATTTCAGGGAACATTATCAACACGCCACATTGATTGGAATTTTCAAAGCCGTCAAAGCTGTTGTAATTGAGCTTCAGCCAAAACAAATCAATAGGACTCTACCTTATGCGGGTTTTACCTTGCATGCATACTAATTTCCCATTGGGAAACGCTTCAACAAAAAAGTCAGTTATGCTTTGACCTTGCAGAGGAGAGGAGTGGTAGGGAAACAGCTGGCTATATGATGCTGGAAACCGAAGAGACATATATAATTGCTGTTGCACACACACACACAGAGAGAGGAAGAGAGGGAGAGAGAGCGAGCAGTATGCATTCCCCACATAATAAAAAAACATTATAGCCTATGAAAATAGACAGGCTCATCAAATGCTAAGAGTATTGCACATTTAGACAGTGTCTAAATCTTATTAAAACTGGTGTTCATCCTGTACGGCAGCGTCATTCAGGGAAATACATCAACAGCAGCCATTTTGGCCGAGTCTTCTTCTGTGTTTGTCTCCTCAACAGCTGAGGTCGGGTCTGGGAGGTTGGATTTGCAACGAGGGAGCATTACTTACATCATCAGTTTATGTGTTTGTGTTTGTATGTGTGCGACCCCAATGTCAGCATGTGTTTCTGTGCACGGGTCACGCCTCGCCTGAACGACCTCGACGCATCGCTGCAATGCATTTGCATTTACTTCTTCTTACATCTTTAGTCTGAACATGACCCACTCAAAACCTTGGGGGAAACCTTGACCACACACTGTGCAGCAAGTAGCAGCTACATTTGTTCATCCTCATAAGTGCATTGAAATAATGAGAAATAAACTTGATTTTGGTTGTGTTCTGGTGCATTGACTCATACAAAAATAATAATATGAATGGCAGCCCACATAAGCAATGATTAATTAAAAGAAAGGCCTATATTTTTACAGTCCAAAAAGCAGATAATTGTAAAGGATCTGGCTGTAGTTTGTAGTTTTATTGTTTCAACCATTTGTGGTACCAAAGCTATACTGCATATCAATGAATATGGTCCTCCTCTTTCAAAATGAAAGCACTCTGTGGTGCAGCTTGAAAGGCACACATGACACCACCTTGATAGCAACACAACATGATGTGTAATGCAATTTCAGGGTTATCGTGACACTATAATACATATAATACCAAGTTGAGGAAGCTCACTGGGCATGTATATCCGTAACCTTATAATGTTCCATGACATATGAGTCAAAAATGAGTTATTCATGTCATGCAGAATTACAAATGGGTCTATAACAGTACAGATTCTTGAAAATACAAATTTAAATTATAACAAGGCTAAATTGACTGACTGACTGGAGATGGAACATTATAATTCCAAGCTCACACGGAGACAAAAATCAGACAAGGGCAGCGAGAATCGTGACATGGAAACAAGAGATGTTTCCTTCTTAGAAATGTTCACAAAATCCACATATCCAAGAGGTGATTTACTTTCCCCGGAACAAATGACAGCTTTTCGCTTTTAATGGCCCCTCCAAGGGCTCCGAGTGATTAAGGAAGACATTTATTGCATTAATATTTGATCCTGACACCAAACACATGAAATTATTCAGCTCCAATTCCACTGAGAATAGATAATGAAGTTCCAGTGTGACAAAGACAAAATGGAGAGAGAGCGAGTCAGAAAAAAGAGAACAAAAAAAAGTCATTACCTCAGTAACAGGCAGAATATCTGTAAACTAATCAAAACCCTCAAACTAAAACTGACATTTTGCAATAATACAATGGCAACAATTAAATACACATTTGTTAAGTTCATGGATACATTTTCTCTCACAGCAAATTGTTCCATGATGATAAAACAACAACACTACACTCTCACCCACATGCAAGCCAACAAAAGCCAACCTCAACAATCAAACCCTTCTGCAGGCTGTAGTCCAGCACTTTTTTACCAGCTTACTCTAACCAGAGCATCATTTGAGAATGAGGCCACACAGTATCTGTTTCCATTACAACTGCAGAGACAAGAGAGTCGGGGTGTTCTCAAACCTTTAAACCATTTGCTTTGGTTGGAATCGGAGGGTGAGTTGTTATTCTGTTGGTTCAGTTATGTTTCACATGGGAGCAGTCATTTCCTCCATCAGTCAGCGATTTGGTGAGGGAAAAGACTTTCTACGGAGATAAAACCTGTTTAACCCATAATGCACAGTGCTTCCTGTAGTTGGGTGTGATCACAGTGGGATCACGTATGAAGCTCCGGGGGATGGCTTAGAAACATACTTTTCTCCAGAGAAAAGAAGTCTTCAAATTTGAAGCCTTCTTGTAACAGCCAAACAGGCCCTGCTCAGAAGACCTTGGGTGAGAACACAAGCCTGACCATGTAATGCAAAAATGTTGAAACCATTCTATACTTGACAACTGATGAAGGAAGGCCAGGAGATGACCAGTAAAATAGAGAGAGAGAAAAGGGTGATAAAAAGCAAGAAAGGAAGGTAACAGCATGCTGGGAGGATAAGAGGCGGAGGAAGAGATGCATGGATGGATGGATGGATGGATAGAAAAGAAATAGCAGGGGGAACCAGAGGACAGGGGCAAGGCAGAGAGACTGTTACATAACCAGAATGCGAATAAAGAGATTCAAACACAGCAAAATGGATGCAACTTTGCTCTAGGTGACGTGAGCTGAGGCGAAGGGGCGTTCCTAAACTGGCCTGACGCAGTAAAGCGAAAGCCAATCAGCTTCAAGCAGGACTGTAAATTTCTCTCCCACCGCTTAGTATTTCCAGCAGGAAGAATTGTCCATCGTGAGCAGCAGCACTGACCACTGACATCTGCACAAAAAGCTTATAAAAAGCTTGACCCTGCAAACATTCCCTTAGAATTTGGAATCAAGTCTCACAAAAAAAAAAAAAAAGCTGCTCGTCTTATGGCAGAAATCCCAGATCCGGATCACCACCAAAATGTAATCAATCTGTTCCTTGGTCCTTGGACAAACTAACTACCAGAGGTAATTCTAATGCTTGTTTCATCAAGAAAACTAAAACCACTAATGATGACTGGTCTATTGCCCTGCTGCTTTTTGTTGGGTCGAGCAGTGGCATCAGACATGCTTGCATGTCATCACGATAACATTGACGCTCGTTCAAGTAAGCTCAGACTTTTCTGGGTCAGGATTTGCAGTCAGCCTCCCTGCGTATGTTTTAAACAGGCGCATGCTTTCCTATTCACTATGATAAATGACAATCAGTTTAACAGAGGGGCAAACAATCGCTCTCTCTTTGTGCTCTGCCTCTCAGAGACAGACAGATATGCACAAATGCATGGACATAAACGATCGCACGCTGCAGCTTTATCAAATAAGCCAACCCCTTGTGTGCGTTCATCTCATGTGGCTGTATCATTTTATTTCTGGTCTAACTCCCTTCCAAATACCATGTTGCAACACAGGAAACAGTCTTTTTCCTTCACAAATTCTTTACATTCTTCCTTGGCGGCAGAGCCCATTTATAGCCAATGGCCCAGGCCTATTTCCCATGGCGCTGGCTTCTAGGAATGGTCTGCTTCACGTTGTTTCACCACAAAAGGTCCCTTATTCTTCAACACAACATGAACCTGGGCTATATCTGCTTATCAAAATAATCCCAGGAAACATTTCAAAACAGGCCAAAGCTACACTACATCCAACACTTAAAAATACTCCTGCAACTAGTTTCAATGAGAAAATCGGCCTTGTTGCCTCATCTACACCACAGCCACGCAGGAGCTGAGGCTGTAGAATCAAGAGAGAAACTGGTTTCTGGTAGGAAGGCATGAAATTAGACAGAGGTACAAAAAAAAGAGAGAGAAGAAAGAGAGAGAAAGAGATGGGATGAAATAACACGAGATATTCAGGAGACGAAAAAAGAAAAAGTCATTCCAGTGGCAGTTCTTGTGTAAGTAAGAGTAAAAAGAAGTAAACCTGATCTGACGGGTGGCTATGCCAGAGGGAGGAAAAAAGTCAGGAATCTAGGGTGAGACTGATATTTGGGGCCGATATTGGCCTTTAATTTTGGAATTTATTGCAGATTTGACTGGTTGTCTATGGGAAGACCTGAACCTGAACTGATTCTAATGAGACATTTTGATCAGATTCCACACAAGTATACAGGAAAACATTGTTGTTATTATCCTCTTCGGTATTTAGTATCACATTATGGTACACGGCACATGATTCAGAAGCTTTTCCACCCTGACAAGAATACATTTCTGAGGGAAACACTGAATACTTGGAATTTAGGGGGATTTTATTGGCATGGAATTGGTCAAATTTAATATATTAAATATCAGCACAAAAACCCACATCGTTTTTGTGCTGATATATCCATCGACCACTGTGCCTCTATTATATGAAGAACTTCAAGGCAAGCACCATTCCATATGCAAACTCTGAGAGTCAGGGATGAGTCAGGGGCAATTAGCCGCCCAAGCAGTTGCCCCCCCCAGGCCTCTTGAAAAACTGATCTGGATCTCAAGGAGCTAATTAAATATAAAGGAATCTACCAACCACAGTGGGATTACTCCTTGCCACATCAACACAAAGCGTCCTCGTCGCTTATCGCTTATTGACTGAGCAATGCATCGTCGTCGCCTACAATATATTTCTATGGATCCGAGAGCTTAGAGCTTACCAGTTGAGTGTAATCTTTCAATCAAGGACATTGCTTTAGATAGCAGTCAAGGTGCTGTGTGGAAAATCAATGGGCCTCATTCACGAAACGTGCGTACGATCAAATCTGTTTGTACAAACGTTTCTTCAAACATAGTCGGATTCATCATTTTGTTGGTATCTGAATTTGTTGGTTTGGTACGATCAAAACCTACGTGTGTTTGGAAACATGCGGGAAGGCTCTTAGAACGGTATATTCTTTATGAAAAAAACAATTACAGTAGTGCCAAACCTGAACAACAACAAGATGTTTCAGTGACCTAGTAGAAAAAAAAGACCTAATAGGCTGAAATGGCGTATTTGCCAACTGTCCTCATTCATAACAACACAAGATCATCAAACTTGTAATGGGTTGATCACATGGACTGGATGCCTTACAAATACAATAACATAGTCCTGCCATCTGATGAAGATGCAGCCTGGATTTGATCTGTGTCCAACTCCAATGCCAACTGGACACCTGATGGTGAGGTCTCTCCTATTATTGATTGATCCTCTGATCCATGTCGGATAGCGCCTCAGTGCACTGCCGTCCTCCTGTGGCTGTTAATACGTGTCTACTTCTTGTACTTTTTTGCAATCTAGTTTCATGTCAAACTGTTTCTTTTTTTAACTCAGCAATGGTGTGATGAACAGGGCATTGAACAGGGCATGAGGATGAACAGGGCATTTACCTGTGCAAATCGGCTTCAACAACCATGCGCATCCAATTTACAAACGATCGTCATTCATCAAATATACACCTGTTTTACGAACAAATCAAGGTTTCCTTCACGTTTCATGATTCCCATGTTTGTGTTTTAGTACGCACCCAAATTCGACAAATTTATGACATTTGTGAATGAGGCCCATTGTTTTTGTGCTAGTTTAAATAAACTAATAATATTAATAATACTAATTAGTCCCTATGATAATGAGGGGGCGGTCCACCAGAGCTGGTCATTGTTTTCCCTTACTCCCTTTGGTTGATCGGTCTCAAGAGTGTGTAGATCTAGGCTAGGCTAGCATGGGTTGCTAGCTAGCTTAGCACCCCCTCATTATCATAGGGACAGGGAAATACAGAAATAAATGAATAGGGAAAAGAATATATATGGAAATGCATTTATAAGGAAATAAATAGAAAGAGAAATTTATAAATACAGAATTAAATTCTCAGAGAAATAAATACACAAATAAGTAAATAGGGAAATAAATATAAACAGAAATAATTTAATGAGACAATAAATAAATAGGACAGAAAATACAGAAATATACATTTACATCAGATTTCATCTATTTATTTATTTATTACTGTGTGCATTCATGCATTATTTTATTTATTTCTATAAATATATATATATATACAATGATTAGTTGATTTTATTTATTTATTTATTTATTTATTTATTTATTTATACATTCATTCATTTATTTATAGTTAAGTCATTCAATCAAATTTCATGAAATTTGGTGTGCATGCTCTAGGTACAAGTGTTAGTGAAAATATGAATTTTGGTGGCAGGTTGTGCAAGTGGGCATGGTTATTATCTTTCAAACTCCTCCCAAGTTTTTGCATTTCCCGTTAAATGGTACATGATAGACATGCCATTTGGCAAAACGATATTGGTGGTGGGTTGTAACTCAAAGAGTATGACCCAGATTGGCTAGAGGTTTGCACTATGGTGGAACATGCTCTACACACAACTATTATTCTAACTTGCAACTATATTTAGATACTTTATTATCATATATTGTAATATATTGATGGTCATATATTGTTTGGCCGCCTTCCTTTATATGTGTGTGTATGTGTTTGGGTACCAGACAACTGCTGGGACAATGAGAGCCCCTCCTTTTCCTCTGTAGCCAAGTCCTGCTTTCTCTGTCTTTGGGAACAGTGATGAGACAGGAAGAGAAACAGCATGAAACTGCCTCCAGACTGAATTATGCATGTTTCCATCTGCTGAGGACAAGTCTGTCAGGCCTCCTCAGTGTCACTGCACACAGATACATACAAAGCTCACTTTGCTCACACAGATCTACAGTTCGCCAGCCCATTCCGTCTATAAGATAATCCCTCAGGTTGATTGTGCCATTCAGTTCGATTCAGTTCAGCAGTATTCATCGTGGAGGAGCAACTGATTGAAGGACAGGACAGTGCATGCCTCGGTATCCCCAGCAGGACTTTTATTTCTGAATCTGAACACAGATTTGAAGCTGCCGGTAGATGATATTTTGTGGTAGATGATATGTATCAGTCTACCAACATATCAGTCTAACCCTAGTACCAGATGATTGCTTTGTATCATGTTGGTCCGGTAACAGAAATTGCTATGTATAGCAAATTAACATTTTACAATTTCATTTTAGGCATTTAGGTGACACTCCAGAGCAAGTTACAGTAAGCAACCAACTGTGGTAATATATTAAAAAAAACTAAGAAAATATATACAAAATGAAAATACACTAAATTAAATATATACAAATATATAAATATTAAATGTATGCACTAAATAAGTGAACAAGTACAAGAATTTCAAGATCTATGCAATCTATACAAATGAGAAAGAATTTGGGAATACTAATATGTAAATTTTCAGCTTATATACTGTACATGATTATGCAGGATGTGTGTCACGGTCACATTATCAGGTCTACAGGAGGCTGTATGTATTTCCATAAAGTGTCCCAGTGTGCAGACATGCATTGTAAAAAAAAAAACCTCTTCACCTTTAAATAAGTATAATATGCTGATTCTCTCCACACATGCATGCATATCAGATCGTGGTCATACTTATTTACAGTATGGCTCTCGCCTGATGCAGGCTGCTTTTCATGTCGTGCACCTTGGGCTCGATTCAGTTTGCGATTCCACATGATAAAGAGACGTCCGGGCGTTGAAGTGGCTACACGCCGCAGCATTACTCCCACACACATATACGGCAGCGGCTGGAGAAATCACTCACATGGCAATCACCCCCGAGACGCCTGGAGAACCAAAGCAAAGAGAGAAAATGCAAACCAGCTTGCTAAGAGAACCACTCAACCGGTTTAATAAGCACTGGAATTATATTTTGAATGAGTGATGCTCTCACTGTCCCACCCACTCTACAGTACGAAGAGGTGCTAGTGTTGATTATAGAGCAGCAGAAAACGAAAAAAAAAAAAAAAGCATTGTCGTTTGATGGACTTCCACACATTTTGGACTCAATTTAATGATGGCCTTCTCAAGACAAAGTGTACCGTGTTGTATTTTAGTAGGAATGCACAAGCCCAGTTTAATTGAATTCATCAATAAAATGAGTGCGCCCTTGTGTCAGTGCATGTATACATTTTACCTACTGCTTGAATAGTACCCTTCCCAAAAAGACATAGCATGTCAACACTGTCAACACAACACAACACAACACAGCACTGTCTTCCCTCAGTGTGCCCCAATTTAACACAGCCAATAGGACTGTAACAGGATGCAACTGGTATGACTGTAGGACCCTGGGGAGTGGGAGAGGGGATAAATGGGGAAGCTGAGGGACCTTCCTTTACTGCACCATACCTGGGTAGAGTGTTTGTTTGTTTGTCCAGGAGACTTTTGGAACACCCTGATCGGTGTATATAAACTGTGTTGAGTTTTACTGACATTTCTGTATGTTTTTAACCCTTTCAGCCCTGAGTTATTTGGGGGGGGTTCTCGCCTGAAATTACACACCCAAAATGAATCAGTGTATTAGCAGACTGGTAGGGCCCTAGAGTGATGAGTCTCATCTCATTTGAAAGATCTCGACCAATAGAGTCATAACAACCTGCCACAACGCAATATATAAATACAAATGTCAACTACGGCTGGCTCCATGATGGAAGTCCATAGACCTGGCTGTGCACAAATGTCCAAATATATAACAACCAGGCTGAGTTAACTCAGTTAACATGAACCTAGTTAGCTAGCTAACTAGCCAGCAGGCTAATTCAGCAAAGCAACTGATTCTAATGTTACATGTGACTACTAGCTACTACAAACACTAGCTTACAGCTAACACTACATACATTAGCTAGTGTGCTAATCAGATGAGTTAACAACAAGACAGCTGTCTCTGCATTGCATTATGGTTAATATAGGGCCCGATAGTGTACATCATTTGTACACTATAAAACAGAGAGGATTGTGGGTCTAAAATAGTGGACTATATAGTCCAGGGGTCCCCAATCACCGAGCCGCGGACTGTTACCGGGCCGCAGGCCACCTATTGCCGGGCCGTGCAAACACCGGCTGTGCAAACCCCAGAGCAAAAAAATCCCACCCAAAAAATATTTGGCACCATCTGCAGAGAGACAAAGGCAGGAGTGGAGAGTCAACAGGCTGCTTTATGTGCATCAGAGCGCTGCTCTCTCTCCCGGCAGGTCAGCCGCAGAACACCAACGCCGCCAGTCTGCCAGGCTTCCAGGCTTCCAGGCCGCAATACTAGCTCCAATCCCGACTGGCCAGCTCTTCTAGGTCTGCCCCTGGCTGCATCCTCCGGGAACAGGTCGGTCGCCGCTGCTGGTCCCGCTTGCTCTCACCACTCCATCCAGCCGACAGTCAACTCTCACTCTCTCAGTCTCCCCCCTCACAGACACGCACACACAGGTTAAAAGGACCCCTGCAATCAGCCTTAATTGGCCGCAGCTGGTGCTGGACACAGGTAGAACCAGACCAGTCGACTGATTCACTTCTATCCTGCATCCAGCCTACACCTCACCCACATCCTCCCCCAGTCTGAGCTCTTAATGTAATCCTATCACATATACTTGCTCCTATGACAAAAGAAAATAAATAATAAAAAATAATGCCTATGCTAATAGGCCTACATATGTGGCATTAATTCCCGTACTACATAGTTTTTATGTGGTATGTCTATTATAGATATGGACATAGGCCTTTCATGCATAGTTTGTACTGAGCGCAAAGCTCCATTGTCTGTCAATGTCGTGGCCCCTTTTTTCCCAGCAAAAATGGAAACATTGCATCACAACAGCAGTAAGGTTCTCCGGGATGACTGCAACAGAAACCGGAGCCCAACTTTACCATGTCCAATCTTGAAACGCTAGAATGAACTGTTCCTGGTATAGGCTTGAATGGATTGTTATATATATATATTTTATGATTGTTATATTACAGGCTACTCCTATGTTTTTTATATAATTTTGAAGGAATGCATATATGATATAGGCAGTTTTAGTGTCATATAATATTGCCGTTATCACACTACACTCCTTGCTGTTGAATGGCAGACTGGCCGGGCTGCGAAAATATTCTAAATATAAAACCTGGCCGCAGTGTAAAAAAGGTTGGGGACCCCTGATATAGTCAATGAAATTGTCCACTAAGAAGTCGAACAGCCCTACAAAATGGCTGACAACTCAAGTGGTGCACTATATAGTGGATAGTTAACGATTTCAGACACAGCTCATGTCTATTCAATTCTGTTGAGACAACCAAGTTGTACATTTAGAAAAGTTGTTCACAGCCACTGTTGGCTAAGAGCTGAGGACCTCCAATATGGCTGTCAGAGGGTGTGTTACATCACCTGAAAGACCTGTATATGATAGATACGATATGTATGAACTGTTGCACTTACATCACTCATGAGAAGTTAGGCTGTATAAGAATGACTATATTTTCGTTAGTTTCACTGCCCCCTCCCCACCCTACATACTGCTCCTGACAAGCTCCTCCCTCCAGGTTTTAATTTTTCAATCAGCCAAGGGGTCATACGTTCCCTGTGGCGGCCATTGCGGTTCTCCCAAAGAATGCCGATGCCATTAAGGGATGGGATGGGATGGAATTAGATAGCATTAATTAAAAGGAATTACAATGAAAGGGGTTTATGGTGGGGGTGCTAGTAGTGACACAGTGATTTACATGATTGCAGGGCTAAAGCGATCTGTGGGTGTGTGTGTGTGGGGGGGCTAAGCGTTGAGGGTCTGACCACCCTCTAGAGATAGCCTAGAGCAGACAGAGGCAAGGTAACATCGCTCCTAACTGGGATATTGTTTCTGCAGGCGTCTGATAATGGATTAGGTCTAGGGAGAAGCGAAGCTGGACGCATGACATGAAAAAAAAACCTGAGGCGAGGTTGAAATTGTGTCTGTGGCTTTGTCTGAATGAGCAGATTTATGCCTTTGGATGCCGGTGTGTGTGTGTGTGTTGGGGGGGGGCAAAAAAAAAATTACGTGGGAGGAAAAAGGTGTGTGTGCGTGCATGTGTGTATATGTTTTTCTGGATGTGTTAAATAGGAAACTTTGCCATTGTTAATAATGGATGACCTCCTCCTTTTCCAACTTTTGTTAGATGAGCAAAAAATGAAAACTTTATGAGTGTTTCACGCGTGAGGAGGCCGCTAATAATAAATAAGCTAAATGCGCAGCTCCACATCCTCTCCGAGAAAAGCAACTTCTAAGTGAAACGGGATTCAATCGTCAATCGGCTAAGCGGGTCTGGCGCGCGTCGTCCCCTCCCATCTTTCATCTGTCTCTCAACTGTAGACTGCCCACATACTGTATCTCCTCTTCTACAGTATATCTGCAAATTGAAAATAGCATCATGTGACAATATGCTTGAGCATCAGAGAAAGGCAATCTGATGAAACCGATTAGGCTTTTTCCATTTTGAAATGTGCTTGTAGCGCACTTCTAGGCATGCAGGGTTTATATACATATTTGCATACACACACACACGCACGCACAGACAGACAGGCAGAGCGGAACCTGTAATTAGGAAAATGGAGACAGCTTTGAGCAAAAATTGCAAATGTGAACAGCATGAGTACAGTGTAATCCAAGCAGCATGCATTTGAGATGTTCTTCACAGAGCCTGATCTGCATGGGTCTATTAGTCATATTTCAACCTCTCAACAGTCACTTCACTCTGACACGCAGCATGCATGTCGAGACCAAAAAAAAAAAAGGAAAAGGATTTTTGAAAAAGTTTGAATCGCATTTCTGACACGGAAATGAACTCGTGGAGACGTGACCGTCAATAAGTGAGACACTGCCGCTCGTATCAAGGGCTGCTTTAGTTAGTGGGAACCTGCTAATGTTTAACGCTGGCGAGGCCAATTGGTTTTGGGAGGCATCTCACTGAAGAGGGTAAATATAATTATAGCTGCTATTTCTTTGTGTGATGAAAATCCACAATACCGGATTGTACAGAAAGAAGGTCTAGGAAAAGTCGCTGCAAGACATTTCGAGATTAGGTATAAAATTCAAACATCAGTCGGCTGACGGCGGCTTGGCCTTTCTAGTGCTGATGTTTAACTGAAACGGAAGGCTTCCCGTGGTCCACGATAAGAGATACACACACGGTATTGTTTATATTGTGCATTCATTTGTTCGCTCCGACTTTCCTCTTGAAGAGAGAAACAACCATCGGCCTTTGCCCCTTGTACCGCTTTGAGTTCCTCATTGTGTAAAAACGAAGCGTTCATGCGACATTACCACAGAAAGCGGCACTCGCCACTTTGCAACCTGCTATTCAGAAGGAAACAAATGCATTGCAACCCGCTGTTCAGCGACACTGAGAAAGAAGAATATTTCCCATCAAAGTATTTGTTCCACGTTTTTACACATAGCAAGCAAGTTTCCCATTACATTTTTTTGCTCTTTGCTAAAATATTTCCTCTCACAATCTGCAATGCAATTTAAAAAAAACAAAACCCCAAGATCAATTTGTTTAGACCATTTTGACTACAGCGAGGAGAGAAAAGAAGATGAATTGCTCGGAAAACAAACATCAATCAATTACTGCAACGGGAGGGCAAATGGGACGCCTCTCATCAAAATGGTCACTAATTGCAGATTATCTTCGTGAATAACAACTTTGGATGTGCTGACATGTATCTGTCCTAATCCTCTCACCTCATATGAGCGAGTGTATTAATCTTAGTGCCGCATCTCTGGCCGCATTTACAGTAGGGTAACCAGGAAACTTGAAAGGAAAGCTGGTAAACACGAGCTCCCTTCAATAATAATCATGAATCATTTTGACGTTCCTCTTTGCTTTCTTAATTCTGTATATTGTATTCCCGTACTTGCAGGAACACAGTGTGTGTCTTAATGATGCTCTGCTTACTTGCCATTGAGTTAACATTACTAGTTCTATAAATAGGTCGAAGTCCAACACCAGTCTATATCACAGTAGTGCATGTTTAACTCAGGAGTCGAAACTTGCATGTGCTGAGAATGTGCTTTAATGAATGCAATTACAATTGCATTCAACAGAGTGAGCACCGTCTCTCTCTCCCTGTCTTCCTGTTTTAAATGCCACTTGCGAATGCTCCGCGGGGTGACTTAAAAATCCATTTGCCACTTCACTTCCCCGTTCGCAGCCCATTCGTCTTGCCAGGATTCCTGTGTTTTGCGTATCGATTTGCTGCTGCCTGTTCTCGTGCCCAGGACTGAAGGAGACCTTCAGAGGAAGGATTGCCGGTAATGGAGTCGTCTCCACCTTGTTATCACCCAATGTCTGATCAGGATGGGAGGAGCCCCCAACTCCTATTTGACCTTCACCTCCTCCAAAAAAAGAAGAGGGGATGGTGCAAGGTCATGCTTCAGATAGAGAAGGCGTGTGTGTGTGTGTGTGTGTGTTTGAAGGAGGGCTTTAAGTTTAAAGTAACTAAATTACAAAGGCAGCTACACAGGTGAGTCATTAAGTTGAATGCCAGTTAGCAGTATGCGTCAGCTTTAAAAGAGGCAACAAAGAGGCCAAACAGTCGATGTCTGGAATAAATAGGAATAAATAAACATATTTAGCACGTCAAGGAGAACGGTCTGGAAAACCATGACAACATATGCCAAACACAGATAAACTGCATCAGCGAAGAGGAACAGTGATGGCAAGTAGAAGCTCACCGACAGGGATAGACACTTAACAGGATAGTTGCTTAATACCATGAATACCCCAAATATCCAATATCCCACTACACACATTTCAGGACTTGCATAACAGCCTTCCAAAGAAAACTCAAGCTGTTCTGAAGGCAGAGAGTGGCCCTTCTCCTTACTAGCTACTTGATGTTAATATTGTGTTAGGTGTTTCTGTTGTGTCTGTTTTTGTCCGCCCACTGCATCTACGTATCTGAGCTTGCAGATCCTTGAATATACAAAACGTAGAAATGCTTTCAGGTAACTTGATGACTTGTATTTGTTATCTTGCCTTTAATGATTGTTATAAAACGTGCATTTTTGAGTTCTGATTCATCACTTCCTGATTATCTGCCATTGGTCATTCCCGAACCACAGGGGTATGGGCAAAACCAGGAAGTCTTGGGCATTGGTATTGGGTAGATTTTCTCATGTTCAGCCCAAACATATTACTGAGACAGAAAACAAGGCAATTATTTTTTAATGAAAATGGTACATAGTTGAGCTTTAATACTGCCTGAATGACCCAAATGTATGTCCACCTGGTGAGTGACTGGCGAGGACAAAAGGCACTTCCTTAAGATGCAGGGAAGCTATGAAAACCGTGACAGACAGATCGATAAATAGCTGGAGTGAGAAGCTAACAAGTGTCCGTGTATATACTGTATAGCCCTGGAGACGCCTGTCATCTTTACACCGGGAGAGATCGCACCTGCAGAGAGGCAGCATCCACATCGATCGGTCCTCCTGTTCTACAGTAAGATGGGTATACAGTCACCATAACGTCACCTGCTGATGGAAGACATGGGAGCAGGGTGGTTTCAGTCGACTAGATCCGAAGACCCACCAAATAACACCCACCGATATTTGAATATAAAGTACCTAATAAGGAGAAGGCGACCTTTTGCCTTGAGAGCAGCTTCAATCCACCTTGGACGGCCATCATTAACTATATTATGAACTTATAAGTTTGTAGTTGTGCTTAGCATCTATCCAGTTAAATGTCCGTCTTGTCCCCATTGGTGAGCTTTGACTTCACACCATTGTTTTCCCTTTTCTGATGCAGTTTGTCAGGATTTTCCATACTCTTCTCCTTGTCACATTAAATTTGCAGTTTTAGTGACTGATCCCTCTGCAGTTCAGCCACTGGCTATTTGGCCTCTTTGTAACTCTGTTAATTGCCTCATGTTGCTTTGAAAACCCACATATAAAAGCGGTGATTGTCAGAGCTCTTTTAAAGGTGATAAATGCTGATAATCTGCATTCAACTTAATAGGTAGCTGCCTTTGCGATTGTGATTGAGGTGCTTCAAAGTTAAAAATCCTTTTTCATGTGGTGTTTCTGATATTTTGTCCACCACCTTGTATATAAATTAGGAAGGAGAAAAGAGAGAGAGAGAAAGAGTATTGTATGGGAGTTTGGTTCAGTTTCCAAACTTCTGTCTTTTGTT
The DNA here is from genome assembly GCA_900660455.1 of Gephyroberyx darwinii. NCBI lineage: Eukaryota > Metazoa > Chordata > Actinopteri > Trachichthyiformes > Trachichthyidae > Gephyroberyx > Gephyroberyx darwinii. The sequence goes on along the minus strand of CABFOQ010027451.1, from coordinate 4,410 downwards.
GCATCACTGTCAACTAATAAAGTTATACTGGGGTAAAAGCAATAATACAGTTTTCTTCAATTGATTTGACAATCAAGCTAAGGCTCACTCTCTTAAAATAGCCTGATGCCATTGCCATTCCAAGTGCTGGTTTGTGTTCGGATCACATCGCTATGGAAACCAAATATTGACATCAAAATTACAACCATGTCATCTATTGACTAGATAATATATTCAGTGATATCCGCAAAGGAATACTAATGGTAAAACATGTTTATTCGTGCCAAAATCTGATTTTGTGGCATTTTATCCAGAATTTGTCGATGCAATTTTTTCCTTTACAATGAGCAAAAGGTTTCTTCTCACAATTTTGGAAATGCTATATGTAATATTTCAGTTTCACATGTGGTTGTTTTGTGCGCTTTGTTAATGTCATGTCTGACATTTGTACACGTTTCTTCTCTAATATGTGTAATGCAGTACGGAGGTAGTGGTATTGATGAACGCAATAAATCACAGAGTTTTGTGTGCAGTGTTTTATCTCCCTCTCTTTTTCTTTCTGTATGTCTACATAGTACATGCATACATCCATACTCTGTGTGTGTGTGTGTGTGTGTGTGTGTGTGTGTGTGTGTGTGTGTACATCTTCCAGGCTGTGCAGTGTGTTGCTTTAGAGGCCAGTATTGAGCGCCACCTCAGCTCCTCTATGGCCTTGATGAAATATAAAGCAGGAGTGTTTTCCCCCGAATCAGCATGCTGGTAATTGCATGCGACAGAAATGGATTTCCTGTCACTCCTGGGCTTTATGAAGAGGGCTGAGGCTTTTTTTTTTCTTCTCCCAACATGTGTTTTGATTTCCAGCATCACAAAAGGTGATAAATTGGCAGACGCTCTTATAGCCCATAGACCCAGGCATGACAGAATCGATCACGGCTGCAAAATAAGACGTAGTCCACAAGGAAGACTCTGCCTTACAGTGCTTTTCTTTTTGAATTCTTTTTTTTTTTCTGCACAGTTGGCCAACTGTACTCGCTCCAGACGTATGAATCGACCAAAAGAACCTTGATGCCATAATTTATTCACATTGAACTAATCACACCGTAATAAATTGCTGATTTGATGAATGCTAGACTTGGCATAGGAATCTGATGAGAGAAGCATTTATAGAAACGCATTAGAAAAGTTTCTGGAGTTAAAAAAAAAAAAGAAATAGCGCGGCCCCAGATCAATATTGTTCACCTCAACTGCCTGGGCGATTTTTCATTTTCTAAGTCATAAAACAACAGTTCATATTCAAGGTTCATTTCATAGGTTTTGCGAAAGACGAGTGGGAAAATGAGTTGAGAATGTTGAGTTGATCGTGAAGGATTTGGAACATCAACTCTCTCTCGTGTTTTTACGTAGGAATGAGCTCTGCTTGCCTGTATAATACTCTCCCAGCCAACTAATTTAATGTGATTCATGCGCTGAGCCTGAATCTGTATATAGATATTTTCTGCACATTTGTACATGTTATCTACATCTGTAGTGTAGTGTACAAGTGTACAATTTACATGCACCTTACACACTTTTTCTGCACATAGGATTCCTCCATCTGTAAATATGCCCGTCTGTGCATATGATCTACATCTATGTGTGTCCTATTACTACTTGCTGCTGCAATGAGCTGTCACTGTCACTAATAATGTGTCATCTACAGTATAGAGGGCTCTTCCCATGTAAAATAAAATTAGATTAAACTATTGGGATCCCAGCTCTAAATATCAGGTCCATCGATCTTGGTCTCTCACAGTAAAATGTTAAAATGTCTGGTCACCTAATTATCCATAACATATCTATAAGGTATATGTTTATGTTTGCACATACATACTGCACACTGCATATGGGGCTGATATTGGCCTTTTATTAAAAATCTGATCTGGTCCAGTCATTGTCATCCACCTCTGATATGATGGATATGATGCAGTTTGATTGAATACATATTTATTGTAGAATTCATCAAATTAAACTAGTTAACTAACATTAACTTTAATTAATTCTGACATATTTTGGTCGGATTCCACACAAGTATGCATTAATATGGTTTATCATTTTTATTATCCTGGGCTTCAATGGAGATTTATAGGGCTCTATTTTCATGACAACGCGTGGTGAATGGCGGGGCTTTCGCACCGGCCAAGTGGCATTTTCATTTACAGGTTTTTTTCTCTCCTGCGCCTGTTTGGTATTTTGGTGACTCACTATGAAATCAAGTCAAATTTAAGTTATTTGTATAGCCCTTAATCGTGGTTATAGTCTCAAAGGGCTTCTCAATGCCCATATGATTAAAGCAATAGATGGCACATGACACCCCCAACCTTGGACTCTCACAGAGGACAAGGAAAAACCTCCCACAAAACCATTTAGGAAAAAATGGAAGTAACCTTGGGAGGGGCTACGCAGAGAGGGATCCCCCTACCAGGACAGTCAGACGTCCAATAGATGGTTAGTTGGGCCAGCAAAATGGAACATAAATAAAGTATAGTATAGTGTAACTACAGAATAACCACAATAAGGACGCTTCGGTGAAACATCCAGATCTAGTGTTGCAGCTCCATCAGCATCGCCTGGAAACAGGTAGGAGACACACCCAGACAGACTCATTCACATACTGTCACTCACACAGACAGACATGAGTGGACAGGAGCATATAGACTGGGAGAACAGGACATGTAAGCTAAATGGCCATCAGCAATAATTTGAGAATAAGATATCAATAGAGGCTGTCTCTCTGATTGAAGCAGGCAGGTTTTCTTTTCTTTTTTCTTTTGCTGGGACAGATAGGTATCCAGCGTCCTGTGATCAGAGGGCATGTGGCAATATATATGGTGCGACAAGATCTGATAGGACAGTGCCAGCCCAGATAATAATTTTATGTTAGTAGAGGTCCCATTTGGCATTACTTGGGAACCAGTCTAGTGAGGACAGGATGGGCTTTATCTGGTCGAATTTTCTGGTTTTCGTTAGGATTTTGGCAGCAGGATTCTGCACAGTTTGGAGATTTTTGATGCGTGCGATAGGTAAACCTGAGAAGAGGATGTTGCAATAATTGAGTCTCAACGATACAATGGCATGTAAGATTTCTACATCTGCCGTTGTTAGTATGGGTCGAATCTTAACAATATTGCAAAGGTGGTAAAACAGCTTTTGTAATATACTTCATGTGTCACTCAAACGAGAGGGTAGGTTTGAATGTAATGCTGAGATTTTTTGATGGATTACGCAGTTATCAAAATTTAGAGTAGCAGTAACCAATTGCTCTGTTTTGTTGACATTGAGAAGGAGGAAGTTTAGCGGCATCCAGTGTTTGATTTCAGATAGACATGCCCCTACGTTTTGGAATTGGGAGTGACCATTCAGTTTAATGTGTACATAAAGTTGATTATCGTCAGCGTAGCAATGGAAACTAATTCCCAATTCATGGACGATTTCACTGAGTGGTAGCATATGGAGAATAGCAGCAGGCCCAAGACAGAGCCTTGTGGCACACCATTGCAACACTCAGTCATAAGTCATAATGTTGTGTTGGGGCCGGGCGCCATGTGTAGAACAAAGAGCCATAAACTAACATGCGGCCGCGGCCTGCATGTAAAATTCAAAGCCTAAACTCTAGCCCACCCGCTGGGCTGAGGGCTTGAAACAAAGGGAAAGGACCACCGAATTTCCAACAAGCCCCAAAGTTCACACCTATACGCGAACGGACCGTCACCCCATTTCCGGGCTCCCATTGGAGGAGACTCGGAACGCCCTCAGGGCGTCATCGGGGATATAAATTTCAGCGGCACCTTCCCCTCAGAGCCTTCTTGCAATTTCGTGTTGCTAACTAGGTGAGATCTCACAACATCGACTTCTTCTCTTTGTTCCAGCCGACGCCTAGTCTTTAACTCGTAAGACGAGCTCAGACTATTTTGTGTTCGCTGTAACACCGCGGATCCTGACGAATTAGATCAGCTGTTTTTACTCGGCAGTCTAACTCCTCATAGCTCTATATAAGTGTAACCGATGCGTGTAGTGAACTTATAGAAGTTTACCGAAAGAGAATACAGCTACGGACACTCCTTTCCTTCAAGTCGACAACGCAGGGACGGATCCCTCCAACTAAGTCGACTTCTGGCTGACATCCTTCGCCCCGACGAGGATAGCCGATTCGCCGCTACTCCGCGCAAGGAGACATCGCGGCTCCGCCAATCCCTGGGAGGACCCACCGGATCAGTAAGACGGACAAAACACGCATCGATCACAGAAGAGTGATCCCAAGTAAGAGGCTTTGGTTCTGGGCAGAGATTAGAATAGGTGTGTTTATTTTTATTGATGCCAGCGCATCGGACCGCCGTGTCCATGTTGTGTTGTATCATTGCTGTGTTCGCTGCTTGATCTGAATGTATTAACGCA
>CABFOQ010027449.1:7919-24437 GCA_900660455.1 Gephyroberyx darwinii | reverse complement strand
AGCGGACATGCGCGGGCAAGGTGGTGTGCAAACCCGGTATCCTGCTGCCGGTGTGGTTGCCGATCAACCCTCCACCGGGGGAGCAGGCGGGGAGGGCAGTCGTGTACTTCATCTGCCTCATATACATGTTCCTGGGTGTGTCCATCGTCGCGGACCGCTTCATGGCCTCCATAGAGGTCATCACCTCACAGGTATCTTTGAGTTAGATCAATTCAAGACTGGCCTTTTCACCATTTTTTTCATGTTTTCTTACCACCCCAAGTTATGTCCTAAGCAGTTGAAACACTCAAATGAATTACACGAAATATGCCCTAAGTGGGCGTATGTGCACTGCTAACACATTTTTTGTGAGCAAGAAACGCTTGATCTGTTTTTGGTTGTGTTCACAAATCTCTGTTTTTCTAGGAAAAAGAGGTTACCATCACCAAACCCAATGGGGAAACGTCAGTGACTACAGTGCGAATCTGGAATGAAACCGTGTCCAACCTCACACTCATGGCCTTGGGCTCCTCGGCACCTGAGATTCTACTTTCTGTCATTGAGGTACATGGGAAGCATCGCATCTTCTTAACACACTGACATCAAATTTGAAAGAAAAGAAAAAAAGATGCCCTTCACTGTGGACAGGGTATCGCTGGGTCCTTAAAAGTCTTAAGATTATCTCAATTTAAAACAATAACAAGTACTAAACTAAAATGTCTTAAATACAGTTATTGCAGGAAGTCAGAATCCAGGAAGTGATGAATTGTAAAACCTTAACCTTATACAATTGTATCCGGGGCATCAGATTTCATTATCCCGTCCCTACATTACATCAGTTCCAGGCTTTAAAAAGTCTTTAATTTCCTTTCTGAAACAGGCAGATGTCCTGAGAGTCGATGAAAAGATTGTAACAATTGACTTTTGTCCCTTCTTTGATGTTTCCATTTGCCAGGTGTGTGGGCACAACTTTGATGCAGGGGAGCTCGGTCCGAGCACTATTGTGGGTAGCGCTGCCTTCAACATGTTTGTGATCATTGGTGTGTGCGTGTGGGTAATCCCTGACGGAGAGTCTCGCAAGATCAAACACCTGCGGGTGTTCTTCATCACAGCTTTCTGGAGTATCTTTGCCTACATCTGGCTCTACCTCATACTGGCTGTCATCTCACCTGGAGTTGTAGAGGTGTGTGTGTGCTCAGGAAGATTAATTTGTTAAGTATTGTGATTTTTAATAAATGTGTGCTTATTACCAGGTGTGGGAGGCTGTAGTGACCCTGCTCTACTTCCCGGTGTGTGTACTCTTGGCTTGGATCGCTGACCGTCGCCTGCTCTTCTACAAATACATGCACAAGCGTTATCGCGCCGACAAGAGGCACGGCATCGTGGTGGAAATGGAAGGTGACGTGGCGCCCAAGGGCATTGATGTGATCATGGACGGAAAGTTCTCAGGCGGTAATTCGTGTCCTGGAAATTCCTCCAGTGTGACTGTCTCCGTGCAGACCAGTGAAACAGACCAGAACAAAGATGAGGTAAGAGACTTGGATCGTTTGGACATCGTTGTTGCAGCTTCACGTTGCAAGATCTAATGGTGTGGTATAATTCATATCACTATATTTCCAATGTCAGCTGTTTTCTCCATGTTGAGAGAGAAAAGAGTTTTTTTGAGAAGGTTTGAGAACGCTGTACATACTCTCATGACATCAAACTAGTCCACATTTTGCTGGAGACCCCCCTCTCCAGGACCCCAGTCCAATACAGCATCTCTAGGCACACAAGTTAAACTGATGTTGACCTGATGTTGTGAGGGGCGCTAGTGAGCAACCTATGGAGCAGGTCATGTTTTCCAGTGCTCTTCAGAACATCTGTCAGTAAGTATTCCTCTAAATAACTGATGGTGTATTTGTGTTGTTTCCCCTGTTGGTCAGGTGGTCCACATCCTGAAAGACCTGAAGGAGAAGCACCCTGACAAAGACCTGGATCAGCTGATTGAGATGGCCAATTACACCTCCCTGGTTCAGCAGAAGAAGAGCCGCGCCTTCTACCGCATCCAGGCAACGCGCCTGATGATCGGTGCCGGCAACGTGTTAAAGAAACACGCTGCCGAGCACACGCGCCGCTCAGCAGCCGGGGGAAGCCAGGAGGACGACAGGGCCACCTGCTCCTATATTTCCTTTGAATGTGCCCAGTATCAGTGCACAGAGAACTGTGGCACCCTGAGCCTCGGGGTGATCCTCGAGGGGGGCACGGGCCAGGACACTTTCTATGTGGACTACCGTACGGAAAATGGCTCCGCCAATGCTGGGGCTGACTATGAATTCAGTGAGGGAACCCTGGTGTTTAAGCCTGGGGAGACCCGGAAAGAGATCAAGGTGAGAGTGTGAAAGGAAGGAAGCTTAAATGATGATGAGGAATTGAGAAGAATTCCAGGACTGCTATTTGTTTTGCACCCACACATAAAATTCCTTATATGGACTTTGATTTGTTGACCTACAAAGAAAGGTTTTAAGAGAACAATAACAATTCACCATCGTAACTTTGTGCAGATAGCTAGCTGATAGTTAGTTTACTGTTTAGCATGTTTAACAGTTTCAGGATCTGAAAAATCTGACCACGTCCCAGCTGAATCTATTAAACTGTACCATTATAGCTGATCACTAAATTAGTTGTTCTTGCTGGTATATTAAGCCAACCACAAATTCTGCATTGACTCAAGCCTTGAAATATCAGGGTCATACCATATGATGATGCTGCACCACGCTGATATTTAGAACCAGTCAGTTTTACAATTGATCGCGTCAATCATCATTTGATGTCAACGGCACTCCAGCACCACCTTCTCACCAACGTCTGAGGAGAAACTTCGGTATTAAACAATATTGTTTCATTTGGGCACCACATTATTGAAAACTGTATCAAAAAAAAAAAAATGTATACCGCTTTTAAGCAAGAAAATGGGGCTACTGGTGTCAGTCGTTTTGAAATGGGGACTAGTATCAAACCATGTATTGTTCTCTGCTCCCCAGGTGGCCATCTTGGACGATGACGTCTTTGAGGAGGATGAGCACTTCTTTGTGCGTATTCAGAACCTGAGGTTGGAGGAGAGTGGAAGTGAAGCCGGGACAGGAACACCGCCCAAGGGCAGACTGGTGGAGCCGCTGGTTGCCAATGTAACTATCCTTGACGATGACCATGCTGGCATCTTCACGTTTGGCCAACAGGTGCTGCGGGTGAGCGAGAGCTCTGGCACGCTGACCGTGACAGTGGTGAGGAACTCGGGCTCCAGGGGCTTGGTTGCCGTGCCGTACTATACGGAGGACGGCAGTGCCCGGGCCGGGGTGGACTATGAAGAGACCAGGGGGGAGCTGGAATTCACCAATGAACAGACCAGGTGAGGCAGGGTCAACAACCCTGAGGCAACGATTGGGACATTAGACTTTGTGACTTTGTGACTTTTTAGACTTTGGGAGCCCCAAATAGATGCACTTTAGACCATGGACCCCTATTTGATAAGATTTTGTACCAAGGAACCCCATCTGAGAAGACGTGGATAACTGTCTATATGTAGGTGGGCAGAGGGCAATGAAAGCTACAATCATGGGCTAACTTCTACGTAATTAAATAATAATGAAATTAAACTATACCTCATTTTGCTAGGGACCCCCTGGAACCGTCTCAAGGACCCCTGGAATTCCCTTTGGACTCACTGCCTTTAGGTTATGGTTAGCTAGTTTTTGAGAATAGATGCAGCACTGCACATTCAAATGCATCTGTATTTTTATATTGATACTAAACTGGACCAGCAGTGCTTGTAGGAAAGGAGTATTTGAAACCTGTTGCATTATTATTGTGGATTATCAGTCATTAACTCCAGATGGAGGAGCGCCTATGAGACAGAATTGCCTGACGACTTGACACCCAGTGATAATCCTTTCCTTGTTCAGGTTGGGGATCTCCCGTCGCCCCATGTTAGATGACAGATCCTTTTCCCATAAAAAATTCAGGCGATATAAGTTGTGTTTGCACGTGGCCTAATTGCGCACTTAGCGGTAGACGTAACACGGTCTTACAGTAGGTTCTGTACAGTGAAGACATTTGAACACAGATAATGGGGAAGTGTGGGGGGGTGGCGCTATTGCTTTATTTGGGGGGGTTTTCTACTGCGATGCTTATTTAGTGTTTACTGGTACCATGGTATGCCAGTGTGTGGAGTGGGGGCAGGGGGGATATCAGCACACTATGTTTAGGCCTGAATTATTTAGATGTCCAATGTGATCAATTATTTAGGTCAATTTGGCTTGTGATGTGATTTAGTTTAGTAGATTCAATTTTACATCAGTTTGTATTGACATGCATATTTGTATTTATGCACCTTATCTTGTTCGTGCTTTGTTTACCCTTGATGCTAAAGAAATTCAAACGGCTGTGCTCGTGTGTGTGTGTTCCTGTGCTTGCATATCTCCACAGTCAGACCTTGCAAGTGCGCATTATCAATGTGGAGGAGTACGAGAAGCAGGAAAACTTCTTCATCGTGCTGGAGGAGCCCAAGTGGCTGAAGCGAGGAATCTCGGGTAAGTGTGTCAGTGACTGTATTCGATTTTATCGTTGATGTGTAAGTGACTTGCGTATCCATGCAGAATCACGTGATAGTCGAGGGAAACTAACATTCTCATTCACACTGACTGAACGCGGTGCACTCCCAACACACTGCAGCAATATCCTGATCAGGGATCAAGTGTCAAAACAATAACAACGGCATTGGGGGGGCTGAACACCAGGCGCCTGCGTCAGAGGCAGTAACCGAAGATTACAAGCTGCCATTCACCACTATCTCTGTTTCACTGTGGCACAGGCGCTGCAGCCAATTATGAATTTAGTATCAGTTGCTTGTTTCCTGCAACCTCGACGTGCCAAGAAGGAGGTGCAGAAATTGGATATGTGCTTGTTAGGGGAGGTGAAAAGGAATCAATTACATCATTTTGCAATGTAATTCATTTAATTTGACAAGAAAGGGAAAGAAAAGAAAAAACAAAAGCGGGAAACTTACAACAAAGGCACGCCGTGGCCGCTGAGTCGCTACTAGATAGTTTTTTAATTGAATTATTTCCTGTATATATGCTTTCAAATGTGGCCAGTCTACAGTACAGGCTCAATTCATATCTCATCACAGATTCTTTCAATTAATTTTAATGTGTTAGGTCCTGCTGTAGCATGACTTGTATATCATTGTATTGAATCTTTCTCTGACTTTCTCCACAGCACTGCTGCTAAACCAGGGTAAGATAGTGTGTAGATTTGGGTGTTAAAGGTGTTACGTGTAGCATTCCTAAACATCCATATATCACTGTAAAATTAACTCATAAACAAATGAGACCGTGGTTGAGAATATTGGTAGCCACTGTGTCACGCCAGTTGTATTGTGAGTGCGAGTACAAATTTAAGACCATGTTTCCCATAAACGTTTCTTCCTGTCGCAAAGAGGATGTTGCTAGGATGTTGTTCCCTCCTCATCCCTGGAAAATAAACAAGCTGGAAATGATTTTTCTATCGGCCTTTCTTTGTGCTGGAAGAACAGCGCCCTCTTCCTGTTTTGTGTTGAAAAGCAATTCAGACGATTTCCTGTGAAATCCGACCTGGTAGCACGCAAGGTAAAATGCAGCGTAGATGCCAGTAGTGGTTGCCAGTTTTCTTGCCAATGGTCTCATTTGTTTACAATAACTATACTAATGTCTCAAAATTAATATGGTGATGATTTACCTGATGTTAAAATGTTACACGCAGCACCTTTAATAAATGTATACACCTTTTAGCAGAGTGCAGTGTGTGGGCTCTATTTTGTCTTTATATTATAGGTTCTGTCCAACACCTGTTGTTGAGGATTGGGGTGTGTGCGCTTTCATTCTTCCAGGATAGATTACTGATATGAAAAAAATGTTGCCACTAGAAATGCGATGGCTCTGCTCCCTGACAGGCAACCCCACACCTGAGGAGGAGGAGGCCAGGAAGATCTCTGAGATGGGTAAACCCATACTAGGAGAACACAGCAGGTTGGAGGTCATCATAGAGGAGTCCTGTGAGTTTAAGGTACGTGTGCATCTACACAGAGTAACCAACCAGTCTTCATACTCTTGACTAAGATGTCACTGAACACAAGGGCCATACAAATATTCGCCAGAAATGAGAGTGAATAGCTTTTTACATTCATCCATTCCACCGCACCCAAATCTGTAGCGTCACACCTGCTCCTTAGAGAACCACTTTACTATAATATGAAAATCATTTGAATGTAAAATTTGCTTCCGTTTGTATTAATCTGCTACATCAATTGCACATTTGCAGTGGAACAGCTCCACATTATATAGATTAGGAGTCTTGGTTCTGTCAGTATCTGATTTAGCAATGTTGCACTGAAGGAAGAAATATGTAATATGTAAGTGGCTTAAGTGGGAAAGTAAGTGTGTTATGGTTAATTAACCACTTCCTACCACGGCACTCTCTCATGCATCAGAATGGACAGGGAATGACTCCCAATGGAATACTAGACCAGGTACAGTTTCTGCCAGCATGCTGTGTGCTCTGGGATTGATTACTTTCATCTTATCAAATTTCTTCTATTCCTAAACTTTCTGATTAAATAAACATATTAGCAAATACAGTAGGCAGGAGTTTTGTTCTAATATAACTTTCATGCATTTCATACACCATTGCACTGGGAGAATGCGGGTGCATCAATATGAACAGTGTATGTGATGATTGGGTTGGGGTCATTCAAGAGAAAAGACAGATTTCTCCCTCAGGAGAAATAAAGACATGGAAACCTGAGCCTGCCATTCATGGGTTTATGACAGAATATTCATTCTCAGCTTTTTCATTCAAGAAGTGACATGTATTTGACCCCAGCCCTATAGTCTTTACATTCATAAGGGCTCAGTTTTCCTCCGCCCCTGTATTAACCCGTTGTATTTGTTCTAACAGAGCACTGTGGACAAACTCCTGAAGGACACTAATCTGGCTGTGGTGATTGGCACTCATTCGTGGAGAGAGCAGTTCATTGAGGCAGTCACAGTCAGTGCAGGTCATTATTAATGGATTTCAGTTGCATGTTTTATCTATACTTATTATATTGATTTTTACAAAGTCTTCAAAGAAACGAAGAAAAGTATTTTGATCAGTATTTTAATATTTTCATTTTAATATTAATATCCCTCATGAGGCTAATTCTAATGACATGAAATTTGGTGCCCATATCATCTTGTTCCTGATTGACCCAAACGGTGACTGCGTCATTTGTGGGGGACGACATGTTTACAGTTTTCTTGTTTAATGTATCCTCACTTTGTTTTCTCTTGACAGGTGATGAAGAGGATGAGGGACGGACGCCGAACTGCTTTGACTACTTCATGCACATATTGTCTATTTTTTGGAAGATTTTGTTTGCCTTCGTCCCGCCCACCGAGTATTGGAATGGCTGGGCCTGCTTCATAGTGTCAATCAGCGCTATCGGCTTCCTGACGGCCATTATTGGAGACCTAGCATCCCACTTTGGCTGCACTGTGGGCCTGAGGGACAGTGTCACTGCTGTGGTGTTTGTAGCTCTGGGGACCTCCATTCCTGGTGAGTGTGGTCCTTTTATATGCCATTCTCATCCATGTAGTCATCTAGTCATACTAGCACTTGTTTCCAGTGCAACCTAAAATTGTTCAAAAAATCCAGGTTTCAACAGTTTTCTTGAACATTATTCAAGTGTATTCTCACTTATCTCACTTATCAGGTGAAATTGAAATAAGTGAAATGATCTTGCCCCATTGGCAGAATTTTTTTTACTTGTTTTAAGCGAAATAAGACTCAATACTAAATAACTTAGCATGATGCACATTTTTGCAGCATGACTGCACGATCTTAACCTCACCCTCATTTTCTATGTAGACACCTTTGCCAGTAAAGTAGCTGCCACTCAGGACCAATACGCCGATGCGTCGGTGGGCAACGTGACAGGAAGCAACGCGGTCAACGTGTTCCTGGGCATCGGGGTGGCCTGGTCTGTGGCGGCCATATATTGGGAGGTCAAAGGTCAGGTCTTCCGCGTGGAACCCGGCTCGCTGGCCTTCTCCGTCACGCTCTTCACCATCTTCGCCTTCCTCAACATGGGGGTGCTGATGCTGCGCCGGAGGCCGTCCATAGGTGGCGAACTGGGAGGCCCGCGGATCACCAGACTGCTTACTACCCTCTTCTACTTTGGCCTCTGGTTCCTCTACATCCTCTTCTCTAGCTTAGAGGCCTACTGCCATATACAGGGCTTCTGAGAGAGAGCACAGCTGGCTTGAGCAGGGATTGAGAGACACACACAAGCACACGCATAACCAGGACACATCCACCTGGACAGTACTCAGCATTACTATTGAGAAGACATATCCTCACTTGACAACTGCTGCCATGGTTCATAAAAAATAGATGACTCATGTAAACACACACAAATATGTATGTCACACACCACTTGAAGACAATTCTCGTCAGCAGAATTGATTGTGACAATACCGATCATATTCACTCAAGCAGTCTTTGATAAAGGAGGCAAGTGGTCAGTGTGTATTCCATATGTCACTGGCTTTTTGCTTGATTCAAGTTGAATGCCTGACGGTCCATCACCTGAATTTCAAGTTTGGTCTTGTTTCTCCTTATGCTTACAGAGGCTTTTGAACCTGGGTCAAAGGACTGGTCTTGACAGACGAGACTACTTATACAACCAACTGAATAAAGAAATAAATGATAGCAGCTTTGACACAGATGAACTACAAACACCGAGCACAATTTAGTTACAATCTACAGTTTGGGAGATAAGCTGCTGTTGTGTAATATCTCTCACTGGAAAATTGTATATCTCTGTTAAGTTATGTGACCAGAGGCATAGGGTAGTATAATGTACCGCTCCTACTGAATTTGAACTCACTAAAAATCTTGATATTAATAATGATCATGAAATGCACTACATGGGCACAAGATTGAAACTTACAAATGATAAAGAATTACACAGGCAAATTCATTTCTAATCAGCTGTGGCATGAAAACATGTAACTAATATCTGCCATTTAGAGTGACTGTGTGAAAAGAGATGAAGTCCTATCCATTTATTTATTAATTGTGTAATTTAATGTATTTGTAATTTAATGTATATGACATGATATAGACAAAATTATATTGTAATTTATTTCAAGTTGTCATAATTACATTGAAATTTTAACTGAGTAAGCCTCCACTTGATCCCTGACCAAGGCCGTTTGTTGACATTTTTTATGCGGAAACAAGTGACCTTACTGAGACGCATTGGCTCTGGTAAAGGGCATTTTCACACTCTGAATGCCTGTGTGCCATATTCAATAAAAGATAGATTTTAGCTCTGCATACACAACAGGATCAAAACAGATCTTTGAAAAACATCTGCCTGAACAACTGACAACCTGAAATTAGCGTCCAAACCAGAGGGCCTAGGAGATTGTAAATGTCAAGAGGTGCAGTAGTCAATAAAAAGCGAGGTAGAAGTGTAGCTTACAGAGCGAGTGATGAATACCAAGAAGCGAGCCCATTGTGAGTTCTGCTGCTGCTGGACTAAAGGGAAATACTTCCAGCAATAACACTGATTTGATCCATGGCATGCAGGTGCAATGAGCATCATGGAAAATATCTCAGGTAGTTGATGGATGGTTGTGACTTAAAAATTGATTAGACATCTTGAGTTGAAATGTATAAAACACATTGAGAATAGCTGAACAACAGCTACATAACAGATGAATACTGACCGGATCCTTATATTAGCATTCATGTGACCGTTGACCAGATATTTGATTTTTTTCCCAGGACACTCCCATATTTTACCAAATTGTCAGGTAGCACAACTTACACTGAAAATATAATTTGACCTGCATTATAGACAGGTTTTCAATGTGTTTTTGGACTATAAGCCACAACTGCTCTGTACAGTGTTTCTGTTCTAGCCATCTCTGCAAGACTATATGGATCTCACACAGAAACACCACCAATCTCATAATATTTTTGTTTTCTGACACCTGAACAACAGCTTCATCACAGCTAAGCCTACAAGGCACATTCCTCAACTCCGATTCAATCCTTCCCAGCTGCCATGCGTTCATGTAATACTTATGTCAGTTATGAAATAGAAGTGGAACGGTGTGTCAATTTATTGAGCAAATATTTCAAAATAAAAGTCCCCCTGACAATCGCCATTTTTAATATTTCCGTTGTGAAGCTGTTTTTCAGATGTTGTATGATTTTTGTCACATGCTCCACACCTTTGTATTCCCCAGTTTTCCATCAGCTTCTCATTCTTATCTCTGGACTTACAGACCTACAGAAGGTTAACTAATTAGCTACTGCTAGCTGAGATTGAGCGCATGGTATGTAAGCAGGTGTTTACTCAATTCAATGGGGAAAGAAGTTTGATAAAGAAAAGGCGAAGGCAGAGTGGGAATGAAAGCATCCAAAGCTTGTCCATGTATCTTATGGCACTGGCCTAGTGTTTCACATTATTTTTTTATGGTTTCTATCTATTCTGGAGTTGTTTTCCAGCAATACAAAAAATGAATGCAAAGATACTCTTAAAACTGTTGAGATGACTTCCTGCTACTAGATCCATGACTCAATTGTGAACCCAGCTGAGAAGTTAAAGTTCCTGGGGACAACTATCACCATTACCCACAAATGGAATGAGAACAAAGGATGTTCTCACATTGGCAACTGAAGAAACTCAACATCTCACAACCAATTGGTCCATTTTTATAGATTACTATACCAAAGCATCCTTACGTTCCCTATCACAGCCTGGCACAGCTCTGTTGCTCAGCTCTGAGCGAGTCACTGGACCAATCCACAATACTGTACAGCACACTGCTTGAGTGCACATACATCTAACAAACAACCTTTATTTATATAGAGCACTTATCAACTACCTTTGTAGCTCCACAGTATACAGCTCAACTTTGAATGATCTGTGTTCACACAGTGGAGGTGTTTGCATTATAGTGAACATTGGAATGGATAGAAGAGGTGAAACCTGGCAACAATCTAATATGTTTAGATTGATGCTCAGTACAGTTGCCATTATTGAGAGGATGATGAGGAATATGAAGGATGACAATCCAAAACATTGGAATAAGAAGAAGGGAAGACATATCAAATAGATAACAGAAGCATGAGATTTTCACAAGATGGATTATGGGCAGAAAAATGCAAAGAGGAAGTCGTTATTACAATGTTACAGACTGGGGCTTAGGCTGCGTTCCAGAAATGTCGGAAAGATCAACACTAGGGAAAAATGCAATCAAACACACGTCGGCTCTCAAGTCGTAAATACACTTTGGGAACAGAAAATAGTGTAGGCAATGGTATTTCAATTTCAAAAGAAATGGCGGTAAAGTAACGATTGAATTACCATGGTAAGAGACAACCACTTTGCAATGTTTGATTTGCTGTAAAACATCAACTCAAATCTATCACACTCCAAGTGCCTGTGGATTAAGAGTGAAAAAACTCATCAGAAGCAACTAGACTCCAGAAAACGGCTTCAAACAAGATTGAACACGTGGACACTTCCAAGAAGTTGCTTTTTACTGTCAAACCGGTTCTCAAGATTTTTCCTATACGAATTGAATGCAGCATTAGTCGGGCACGGGGGACGGGACAACATGGCTGCCGCTGCGGGCCGCTACTACGGAGAAGGTGGCAGAGCAACGAAAAGACAGAAAACAGAGGACGGAGGGATGACAACGGTGAGAGTATTTTTGGTTACTACAGTAGTTACTACTTTACGATGAAGAATTGAGGAAGATTTTATTTTTCTAAGACAGGGAATCAGCTTGACATGACGGTGCTAAGCCGGTAGCTAGTGCAAAACAGAGTCTGCTGCTCTTACGTTAACCGAGAGAGATAAGCTAAGATAAACCGCTGTTTAGTTTTGGTCAGGTTTAGAGCAACGTTAACACTTGCAAGATATGTATCTAGTTAATGTTACTTATCTGCATGGGAGTGGTTAATAATGACCGCTAACGTAGTTCTTCAACAAACAAGTGGCTTTATAAGGTAATATCGTTACCAAACGTAAACTTCGCCGGCTAGCTAATGTTGGCTAGCTCTGCAGTCCGTGTTAGCTCATCTGTCTATCTGTTCCCTTTTATCCCATGTTTATCAATGGTGGAAAATAATGTGACCCTACAAGCATCCTGTCTGCTCCGTTTACAGGAGAGCTACGATGACCCCCACAAAACGCTCCCCTCTGCGGTGGTGCACATCAGGGGCCTGGTCGACGGCATCATGGAGGCTGACCTGGTGGAGGCCCTGCAGGAGTTTGGGGCTATCAGGTAATGACACATTGCATCACACTTTTCTAGCAAATTAATAAATGCCACTGACTGTGCTACAGGCCTGATCGGTCCTGAATAGTGAACATGCATAATGTCTCACCCAGCTACCTCTGATGTCATTCCAGCGCAGTTTAAATAATAATTGGTATAGTTAAAGGTGACTTTCACACTAGTAGAGGTAATTTTCTTAAGAGTTAGGTTGCAGGGATGCATTATCTGCCAAACCCATATATTTCTTTAAAGGAGCAAACAACTGCTTTTCTTTTTGAAGAAAAGAAGCCACTGGTATTATGTTCAAATTGTATTTAAGGCAATCTTATAATCTCACTGAATGTAGCAGTTTCTCTGCATGGAAAAAGCTTGCCTGTTCTATTATGGCATCGACCTAATAACTGTGGCAGACAAAGTGGCATCTGAATCAAGGCATGCAATATAATTTTCTTACTGATGGCTTTAGACGATTATGTGATGCATATTTTATATCAATCCAGCACGGTTCAGTAAGCCAGCCCTGCTTGCTGTAAAATTGCAGTGAAGGATTTTTTTTTTTTGTATGTGTACTGACAGCTATGTGGTTATGATGCCCAAGAAGCGCCAGGCCCTGGTGGAGTATGAAGACATGAATGGCTCCTGCAATGCTGTTACCTATGCAGCAGAGAACCAGGTTTACATCGCAGGCCACCCTGCCTTCATTAATTACTCCACTAGCCAGAAGATATCCCGGCCTGGAGACCCAGACGACACCCGCAGCGTCAACAACGTGCTGCTGCTTACCATCATGAACCCCATCTATCCTATCACCACGGTAACCATGAAAACAAGAGTCCTGTATAATGAGAAAATAGAGCCGTATCAAATGCAAACGTACACTGAACTAAGTAAATTGCTAAGTGTACAGACCAGCTTTTTCCACATTTTCCTGTGCAACACGAGTGTTTTAAAATGCAAATGTTTTTGTTCCTGTAAGTTTCATTTTTAAGCTTCATAAATATTGTGAATTTTCTTTCCACTTTGATGTAATAGAATACATTGCATAGACCTCAGACAAAGAACCCTAGATGCTTTTTAAAATCACTTTGTAGCACAACAAAGATGTAAGACTAGGGGCTGAAGACTGTGAGGTACAGCAAATCAGCAAAGTTCCTCAGGATTGAAGTAATTTACAGTTTCTATACCGATTCTGAAGACTGTCACTATGCCTCAACAGGATGTTCTCTACACCATTTGCAACAACTGTGGTCCTGTACAGAGGATTGTCATCTTCAGGAAGAATGGTGTTCAGGCCATGGTTGAATATCCTTCTGTCAAAGCAAGCTTCAGCTTTTTTCCTGTCCATATGGGTATATTGTATCTGTTCTTTATTGTACACAATATGTGTTGCTGTAAAAGTATGTTTGGGTTTTGAGAAATGTTCAGCCAGAGCTTTGAATTGTCAGTTTTCGGACCTCTCCTTGACCCACTTCTGCCACATTTGACTCAGTCCAAAGTGCCCAGAGGGCCAAAGCCTCTCTTAATGGGGCAGACATCTACTCTGGCTGCTGCACACTAAAGATTGAATATGCCAAGGTGAGTACATGGTAATGTCTAACAAACCTTTTTAAACTTGCTGAGACGTTACATATTAGTGAGGGGAACATGGTTTTCATTTCGGTTCATGCATTCCTCTCCACAGCCAGCACGCCTCAATGTGTTCAAGAACGACCAAGACACGTGGGACTACACGAACCCCAACCTGAGTGGACAAGGTAACATGCAGTCCCCACTCTTCCCACCCCCTTTTTCTTCCTCTTCTCCTCTCATGCCACTGTATGGGGTGGTTAGGGTCCTCCTGCCTCCTGGGGTATTGCCTTTGATCACAACTAAATGTTTTCATCCACCATTCACCTTGCTGCACATCCTGGTGTTCAGAGGCAGTACTCCTGTGATGCTGTCACAGCCTTCATGCATCTTCTCGCCACACAGCAGGCACAAGTAAGGGCATGAGGAGCAACCTCAAGGGCAGCCAACTTCAATAAAAAGCTCATGCATGTTCAGTTGCCAACTTGGGAATGCACCTGTCACGGTAGCATATGCAGTCTCACCATTCTTCACATAGGTTCACACTCCCTGTAGAGCATGCCACAGCTGCACAACCTCACATTCCTGCCTATTTTAGTCCAGTAAACACTCCAGAGCAGTATTGCACCTTTTTAGTGTTTTCTTTCAAATGCCTCTGCACAACATATTGGAGATTTTATGATGGTTTCAATTAGGGATTGCACCCACCCGCTGAGTAGTTGACTTGTCAGACCACAAGACCACTAGGCAAGCCTCTGGGTCGGTGGAGACTACACAGACACACACACACAAGCTAGAAAGGCAGAACATTTGTTCAAGTCAGTGTTAAATGTTTTTTCTTTACATTGTATTACAGTCAAACCTATAGTCTCTAGTAACAGCAAATTTGTATTATTTTGAGACATACTGGTCAAATTTAAAATGCAGCTGAGTGACAGCAGGTTATAGGTTGCCTGAGGTCTTTTATACCTTAATTATGAAGGTGAGTTTTTGTGAGGTAGAAAATATCTCATTCATTATTGGGTAGATATTTTGTTCTCAGTTTATTCTTTCTCAAAAACTAAACTTACAATGATAGGGAATGGGAATGGGTTATCCATGACTTGGTTAGACTTGGGTTAAAAACGACCCCGTAGATCAGTGCATGCTTACAGATCCTAGTCAAGACACTTCACCAGGCACTTGTCAGATTGTGCTGAGAGATCCTGCATTGGCACTTCGGCAGACCAAAGTACAGGTACTGCTAGCCACAAGCAGGCAAACGTATTTTCTGAATCTTTATTGAGTTTTGACGTAGCTGAAAGTAGCCGTTCACCATAATGTTCATAATGTGCCAGGAGCCTGGTGAAGATAAAGATACTTCAAAATATTACATTCATCTCAGATTCTGTGGCTTATGGGTTAGCAGTGTGAGTTTTATAGTTTTGCTGTAAAAAAAAAAAAAAAAAATTCTTTTTTTCCAGACTGTAAAAATATGTTAAATGTTTTTCTGGTACACCGCCAGGGACACAACATGTACACTACAAGATTTATACAGGTGTATAACATTTATATGTATAACATTGGTATGCTTTAGTTTCGGCTGCCTTATGAGCGAGAGGTACTCCTTGTGTCCTCACTGTGCATACTCATACAGGCTCACCTCAGCTCCTAAGCAGACACATGCTGCTACAGCCACAGCACCTTCTACAGCTAGAACAACACCCACAGCCACAACTAACGTAACTCCGCCTTGTGGCATACATCGGACACAGTGGGGCAACAGACACTGGAATCACACAACCTCAACTCTCAGTACCTCCTTATCCCAAGTCCACCGTCACCCCTATCTCCGCCACCTGACACTGGGAATCCATTTTACTCTCGGTGGTGGACAGTAGGACACCACGTTTGATCACGGTGAGGGCCAGAAATACTCCAAGGCCATGCGAACAGACACCCCGCATATCCACCACAGACTGATCTCGATAGACTGATAAGCATCTATCATCCTCTTTTACAAGTACAGCACATCTCATCTCCAGAGGCCTGAGGATTCACCTTTTTTTTGACACAACACATTATGTGTGATGAGGGTGGGAGTCAGGTGTGCGTGGCTGTTGCGGCCATGCCTCCCAGCCCTTGGGATCTGACTGCCATAACACAACCACAGGGAGCAACAGAGGAGTTTTCAGACACACTCAGCCTGACCAGGGAACAGATGACACCACATACTGGGGCAGTAAACAAAAACAGAGGCCACTCTCTTTCTCAGACGCTAATACCGCTCATCTCTTGGCCTGGGTGTATGGGCTTCCTTTGCTATCACTCTCCCTTCCTGTGCCGAACACAACACGACAACACACCGAGCTGAATATCCACGGCAACACACAGAGCTGAATCGCCATGACAACACATCACCACGCAGATAATCCAGATGACTTATTGCCAAGCACTAGATGCCTTTTCAATTTGCCAGTGGCTGACTGCTATTAAACAAAAAAACAAGCATCATGTGTGCGGCCATTTTTACACAAGAAGAAACAACCACAGGGGGGCCCACGAAGACACAAGCATCAAACACCCATCAAGCATACAAGCACAGAGGCAAACAGATTAAAAATCCTTTCCCAAA
>CABFOQ010027447.1:17254-40850 GCA_900660455.1 Gephyroberyx darwinii | reverse complement strand
AAATTCTTTGCCATTTTCCAACGGAATTGAGCGCCGTTCCCGTTCCTCGTTAGAATAGCTCCAATTACCCTCCGAGTCCAGTTGGTAAAAAGCTACAAGGCCCGGTTCCCTGTCACTGTGGCGGCACCCTGAGTGGGACGATGCCACAAAAACACCAATTATAAGCCAAGGAGCTGGAGAGCAAAGCGGTATTATTGGGCCGCCAAGCGGACCATCTGCAGGCTTCATCAAAAGCTCAGCCCACAGCGCCCAGACGGGCTGAAGCGGATGCCGGGTTAAGTTGCGTTATCATGCAGAGCATATTGACCGTTACAAACACTGCACCGACTGTCTCGCACACGCGCTCGCTCTCTCGCTCGCTCGCTCTCTCTCTCTGTCTCTCTCTCTCTCTCTCTCACACACACACACACACACACACACACACTCACATACAGACGCGCACGCGCAAAATATGTTATAGTCTGAGTTATGGCTCAATTAAGGGCCACTAAGTCAAGGTCGTTTACAGCCGCAACATCTATAATTGATGGCAGCGCTCCTTGTTTGTCCTCATATTGTCCAAATGTAAAGGAAATAATTGTTGTCCAGGCTCGACGTGGTTCTGGGCGCACTTATATATTGTCATGTACCAGTTTAAAACCAAATCCAGAAGGAGCCAGCAGAGTAATTTCAAATTAGGGCGTCTATAGTCTGATTTACAGGTACACCCAATCTCTGGTTCTGTAGCAGCAGCCCGTAGTGACAAGGACATTGCCCGATGTGGATTTTATTAGTGCGCAATTTACACCCAACTGAGCAGTACCTATCCTCCTGCCCTCTTATGCGAAAACTTTACACATATATCCTATTGTCTATTGCGTACTCACCATCAACAAGAGTGGTCTTCATGATTTGAGGGGAGGGAGGGGGAATCCAGGAGCTGTATAAATCCAAGTGGACTGATTCCCGTTTGCGGAGACAGACAGTATATCCGCTGTTTATTGCAATTTACTGATAATTGCAAATCCAGGGCACGGTTGGTCACGGACAGCCTCGAGCACCGTGCACCTTTCAAACTTTAGCCGTAGGTCTTCCCGAATGGAGAGCCAGGTCTCCGGCTGCATCCGAGCTCAGTCATTTGGACGAGGGATTAAAAAAAATCGACCGCAATAAAAATCCAAATTGGGATCAGAATATAAGACCCGACACACCGGGACGACACCTCCCCAAATATAGGACGCGCCTAAAGAGCTCAAAGTGTTGCGCAGGAGTGGAGAATCAAAGATACGGGCGAAAAATCAGAGTTGAATCCATTTTTTTTACATTGTAATACATAAATCCAGTCTGATCTTACTTGCCCCGCTGTATTTCCCAAGTACACGAAGCAAGCTGTGTGGATGCGCACGGTAGTTGGCCGCACTGGTGCGCGTCTTACAGTATGTATTTAGCATAGGGAGGTGGGAAGGGAGGGCGGGGCAGCAGCGAGGTGCGTTTGGCAGACAGGGAGAGAGAGAGAGAGAGAGAGAGAGAGGGAGAGAGAGTATCCAGAGATGAATGTTTTATAGGTCTGTATCACACTGCAAAAAATATCCCTCTTAACAAGCCATTTAATCTAGTGTTGAGCCGTAAAATCCTATTTTTCTTTAATAAAAAAACAATCTACCAGTGCGGTGAAGAAATTGCACCCACTTCAAATGCAAACCGACTTGTTTCAAGAACTCTGTCATTTTCTCGGTACTAGTGGATTGATCTGCCTTATTGCCTCTTTTCTGCCTCCTTTCAAGATATTACTGACGCTTGTTTGTGGGAAATTCCTGAAACCAACAACACTGCACCGGAGAGGAACGAAGCTATTATATACCACTGGCAGAATTTTTCAAAGAATTTGCACAAAAATAAGATTTTAAGGCTGAAAACGAGACTGACTGACTTGTTCAGATGGACATTTTTTGCAGTCCTGGGGCTGCGCTCTAATGAATGTTTTATGGGATGTGGGTGGAGGGTATGTGTGGAGAGGGGTGAGGCGTGAGGAGAATCTATTTGGATCGGACATGATCAAGCACGCACATGCATACGAAAACATCCCAAAAGACAGGTGAAAAAGCCAGGCCTGCTGCGGGGACCACCCTGCTGCTTGCACTGCTGTTTTGGCTCGGCTGCTGTGGGTGGATGGGTCAACACTTTGGAGCGGCTTGGTTAACTGTATACCTGGCGTAACATTCAGCTGACCTGAGACCAGGCCACATACTGTCCCATACCTTGTCCCAAAGCTCGCTTGTCTGTCCTCTCAAATAGCTCTGTGCACAATACATGCAGTGCATTTCCCCTTTTTTTAGTATTTTTCCCTCCTATTTATTGTTTTTATTTATTGCTCACGTTTTTTATTTATCTAGTAAAGCACGTTGTAGCTCTCTTTTGAGCAGTGCTCTATAAATAAAGAATATTATGATTATTATTAACATCATTATCATTACTCCTTTTGGACTCAGGAGGACTAGTGTTCATTTTTTTCATTTGTTTCTTACCATGTCCAAAAATCCCACGTGCACCCAGCACCACGGGACCTCGGCATGATACATAGTTACATGCATTTGATGTGTTAAAGTGGCTTTTAAAAGGTGATTAGACTATTGAGCACTATTCGACCCACTCAGTCAAAGCTGATTGGACCCTAAGAGCAATTCCCCGTCGCTCTCTGCAGCTATGCTGGGTTTGCTGGAACCCAGGAGAGTTGGAGGAACGTCAGTGTACTATTATCTTTAGGTACCATGCGCCCCCTACCGGCAGACTTAAAATAGATTTTCAGCATCATGGACAGAGACACACAAAGGCCTCATCTCTGCAAAATGATCTCCATTCTGTTTGTTGCTGGACCAGATTTTTGCAGCCATAACTACATAATTATTAGATTTTCTACCAGGGCGTCTGAGATATTTCCATAATGTATTTAAGATGAATCATTACAAACCTTTCACATTTACGTTTGATGTTCTGTCCTTCATTTGGGATAGCAGCTGAGCCAAGAAATAATGATGCATGCGTACAGTAGCAGACTCTTTGTGTAGTGAGTCACATGGGCACATGATCAAATGCCTCCGTTAGTTATACGATGAACAAATAGGCAAGAGATTACCATGGGGAGCAGGTGAATGGAAACCATAGCCGGGTGGGTGGTGTCGTCGAGTGAATTGGAGGTACGTGCAGCAGGCTTATCCCTGGCTTACAACTACCTCCAATATTGAATCACACCAGCAGAATATGTCAGTGAGCCACTCGCCTGGTATTTGCTCACAGTGGAGGCCTGCAGGGCCAGATGGCTAGTAGTGACAGAGCCCGTAGCCGCCGCCACCGACCCGCTGAGAACGAGGTCACCCCACGAGAAAAGGAAATGCTGTCACATTTCACAGTTGTGTCTCTTCTGCTCCACCTGAATGCACTTGTGTTTGCATAATCCTTTCTTTTATGTATTTGTACTGTGTGTGTGTGTGTGTGTGTGTGTGTGGTGCATGGGCTTGTACAGTGTGTGTGTAAGTGTACAGTAAGGAACAGAGCGGCCCTTAATTGTGATTGCTTTTCTCAAGAAACAGTCATGCATGAAATTATTAGATTGTTTTAGATACACCTTTTAGATTCAATAAAATCAGACCTCCATGCTTCAACTGGATGGTTTGGCATTCAAACGTTCAAGGTTTATTATATTTTGCAGAGAATATATCTAAAATGTCCTCATACAAGCATCTGGAGTAATCCAGTTTTGAAGAATTGTCTACGGAGCAGCTGGCCGACAACCAGACCACAACCCCTTCTAAATATGTCCCCTGGCCAGAGCAGCTCTGTCTGTTGAGACGTCTGCATGGGACACCCAATTCTGTATATCCATGTGTTTCTGTTTCTCTGTGGCAGGAGGAAAGGGTTTTCTATAAGTGATTACACTTGGTCATGCCGCCCCCGACTTATTATGCAACACAGCCGCTCACTTCTTACTCCTGACCTCATTCCATTATAGTATATCACAATGATATGCACCAGCAAGTGAAAAGGACATACAGGTAAATTGTCGCGGGAGCTTTGAGGCTGGAGGCCGTGCACAATGAGAGACTGTAAATTAACTAAGGGTGGATCATTGCCATGCGAATGGAAAAAGGAGATCAGGGATCTTTAATTCATGACAGTAATGAAATGAGTCAAGCTGTTGAATCTCAAAGGCTGCGTCTCCCTAGGCTGAGACTCTACTATCCTTTTCATCAAAAATCTGAGGGATCAAAAGGAGAACGGGGGCATAAATGACTTCCTTTGGTAAAGGGAAAGTTAGTTGTGTCCCGCTGCCATAGGAGGTGCAGAATGTCCAGTGTGATGAATGAACGGTATGTGCAAAGCCTGATGGTTTGTAATGACTTTCTAGTTGAAGGACTGGAAATGTAAAGCATATGCAGGTGGATCGGTAACCCCGTATACATACGGCACCTATATGGATGCTCACATTGAGCGATTGCTTGAGCTTCAGATTAGATTTTCCTCTGGCGTACTCATGTTTGGATCCATATCTCCATCATACACCCACATAGTGTTTCCTCATGATTGGAATACTGATCAGCAACCACTATCTCTCCTAAAATATCCCCTGTATGTTTTACACTGTAGCAGTAGCACAAGAGATGGCAGGCCTATGCCTTAATAACACATTCCCTGCTGCATTTGGCCGTTGCTAGTCCATAACCGAGCTCGAATGGTATATTTGTCACTTTAGTCTCTCTCCAACTCCAGAGCGCAGAGAAAGTGAGATAAAAATGCTTAAATTTAATAAAAAAAACAGCAATTTCTTAGTGTAAAGAGAGGAGGAGAAAATACAAATCGTCCTTGGGGAGGGAAGCACTGCTAGCAAA
Source organism: Gephyroberyx darwinii (assembly GCA_900660455.1). NCBI lineage: Eukaryota > Metazoa > Chordata > Actinopteri > Trachichthyiformes > Trachichthyidae > Gephyroberyx > Gephyroberyx darwinii. The sequence continues at coordinate 35,988 of CABFOQ010027447.1, read as the reverse complement.
GCTTCTCAGCATGAGTCTGAAAAAAAACTGTTGTTCTGAGTTAATATTAACTGTCTTCTTTCAATAATCATTGGAATCAGAATCAGTTTAATTGGCCAAGTAAGTTTAAAGTATTTAAAAGGTTTAAAGTAGAAATTTAGGGAGTATGCCTTAATGTATACGTAGTATATGAAAGTATTAGTGTATAAAAAAAAGAAAAATAGAAATGTAAGAAATATGTCTCTTATCCTATACAGTCTGCACATGGCTCTCTGTTGGAACTTGGCTGATTACACTTACTGGAAGCTATCGAGGTCAGTAATGGAAAAAGAAAATATAGGACTACAGCCAAAACAGAACTGACTCTATAGGATGGTAGTGCTGTGTGCTGGATACCAGCAGTAGAGTATCATTGTTGTTATCAGTTGCTTGTTTATTATACCACATTTGGCAGCCCAACTTTGTATTGTTTTGATATTATTATTGAATACAATACCTCATGAAAAACTTAGAAATATTGTCAATTTTTTGATAGTCCTGCTGATAAAGCACTTTTGAACTGAAATGATAGTCATCGCCCTTGAGGCACAAAATCCAATCACAACAACGTATTCTGTCATAAGTGCCATTAACGTACGAGCCATCCATTTTTTTTTTTCTTTTGCTTTTCTCTTCTCTTTTTCGTCTCCAAACTTGCAGGACAAACAGTTCGCTCTACTCTCCTAGCTCTTGCTCATTAGGCCCGGGAGTCAGATATTAATTCTGGCCCGGGTGAAAACCCTGTCGCCATTAAGATCGGGTGACAGCTCATTTTCCTTGGTGGCCTGGAGAAGACAATAGCAGTGATGGAATTGTTTTTCCAGTCCGTAACCTCATTAACTCATTGGAATAAAGACAATGTGGACTTGTTTGCATTAAGCTGTAATTATGCTGATTCACTCACTTTCTTCCTCTCACTCTTCCTCTCTCTCTTCTCTTTCCATTTGCCATTTTAATTAGATTCTCCGCTACTCAAACATGGACAATGTGGACTTGCTTCAGACTCATGAATTAAGCCTCCATCCGCCCCATCCCTTCCTGTATGGATTTGAGATTCCCTCCCCTCTGCGTAAAGAGGGGAGGGAAAGGAAGAAAGAGAGGGTAGGACTTTGAAGGAGGGCCCATGCAAACATGCCATACGTCTTCACCAGTCGTATATTATCAGGCTTGACAAGGCTACATTCCTTGAGACTGGCAGCGGGTCGGAAAGGACAAGTAGGTGGAAATTTATTCTCCTGCAGCTTTGCGTGCTCAGGGGCCTGACCTTGATTTTCTCTCTTTTCTTTCGAGAGAGAAAGGGAGAGAACAAGAGAGAGAGAGAGAGAGAGAGCTTGATGCTTGGATGAGCACAAGCGCTGGGCATCTGTCTCATCTGGGCTTGGTTTGGTCTAGGTCTACTGGGTGATGGGGGCATAGATGTCAGCCAGGAGTTCTCCCTGCTACCATTTCCAGTCCAGGGATGTGTACACAAAGCTTCTCCTAAACGATGTAAACCACAATTCAAAGCTTACTTTAGAATCCATTCACAAACATGCACAGGCCGCATGTTACAGGGGGGAAAAGGAAGAAATATTTCTCAGCTCAGTGAGTGGGCTTGACTTTGCTTGACAGGTAAGGTAAAGGTGTGACATCTGATTTCCTCCACCACAGACTTTATGATTTCCACCCTGCTAGTTTGTTTGTCTGTCTGCCTGTCAGCATGATATCTCAAAAATGGATGAATTTCCATGAAATTTGGTGGACAGAAAGGCCTTGGACCAAGGAACAATGGTGATGAGCCGGATCTGGGATTTTTCCGCTATTAAACAATAATAATGTTTGAGCCATAATTATGAAACTAACGGACATAAAGAGTTCATTCCAAATCCTAAGAGCGTTTTCAAGGTCAAGAAATCAATTTAACTTAAAATTTAAGTGATAAGAATGATGTCTTTGTGGGTAAAAGCAAGTTATACTATTTGGAACATTTTCTCAAATGTGATACTTTCTTACTTTCAAACTTTCTTGTATATTGTAGCTTTTAAAAAACACACCCATCAATAAAAGTGTAAACTTAATTTGTGTTTTGAGTTTATCCAACCATAATTCCTAATCATTGATTATGTTCCAATTTCCAAGGACAGACTTTGACATTTCTACAGGGTGAGAAAATTCTCTCTCAGTTTCTCCTCAATATATTCAACTCTTCAAATGAATCATTGGGCTGAATATCTATGTTCACTGTTTTGTAAGCAGTTTGAAAGATATTCTTAAATCAAACATAATGTATGCCTACAGGCCGAGGATTCATCAGTGCTTATTTAGAAGTTGGAACTTGAGATAGAAGTCTGGTCACTGGGTGTTTCAATACATTTCTTTATCTCTTCAATATCAAAAACGTACTTGTCTTTTGTGTAGCCTGCTTTCTGCCACGATGTGAAAGAGACACATCAGCAGCTCCAGACAGTTGAGTTTTACATAAAGAAGCCATCTTGCACTCCCTTGTATTCCAGGTCGATGCAGGTCAGGGGGAAAAAGCCAAGGTGAGAGAACAAGTACCAGATGAGGCAATGCTGTCTCGGTTCCTCATTTTTTAAGTCTCTCTCATCCCAGATTATTTAGGGGTCTAATACCGCCTCCACGGTAGATAAAGCCGATTACACGCCGTCTCTAAATGGAATTAGGTAATTTGACTCACTTCATTCACTGTGATCTCCACTGCCAACCTCACTTCAATGGCTCCCTTTCTGACTTGATGTTGCACTTTACCGTCAAATGCAGAACCTGGAAAATGGTCTGGAATATGTCCAGAGCAAGATGTGATGATTGAAATAGTTGATAATTGAAATAGAAATAGTTCGGTTGTTACAGTTGACTACAGGTGGTAAAAAGGAAATGGTTAATACGCCGTAGTTGCCTCACTTTAACCTTTCAAATAATTAAGAGAGTCGAGGATTTGCTAGCGAATTCCCTGGTGTTAGAGCGTTTCTGTTGTTCACAAGCTGAGTGAAGGCAGATCTCATTGTAGTTCTGAATCAGATTGGATCATGAGCTTAGTCTATTTTTTCTCTTCTTTCATTGTATTGAATTGTCTCCAGAAAACTATCACAAGGAATGCAATAATGCAGCGATTTTTCTCAGCACAATCAGATTTATTGTATTCCTCAAGATAGTTTGTCTGAAGTCATTCCTTTTCAGCGAATGTAACACGATATGTCACAAAGTTATTTCAGAGAGAGCTTTATCTATCGATGATCTTTCAAGTCACCGGAGTCCAATTTTGAAATTCAAATGTAATCTACGAACACAGTTACTGAGTTTATGATGTGGAATCATATAATGAGATCTTCTTACTCACTAGATATATAGATGGTATCATGCTACAACATCAATAATATGTGGCATACATGTATTACGCAGTGACGGAATGAGATAGATGCAGTGTGATGGCACGTGTATGTTAAGAATAAATGTGGTCTGCTGCTAAACATTTGAGAGATATGAAATTCATTGAGTTTCTGTGAAAGTGCATAATCGATGTTATAAAGAATCTAAAGTTTTCTCCTGTAAGTCTACAAAAGAGGATCAAATATGAGCATAAAGAACGTGCATTGCCACGTCCATGAAAAGAATGACCCCTACACCACAGAACAAATGTCATATTTCTTGGACTGGCACAAATCTGCCAGTCTGGCTTGCACAACTATTAATTTTCTTCAGAAATGTTCTTCACCAGGCAAAAGACCCCAAAAAGCCCCTTAGTTGAACACATGTAAGTATACAATTTTCCCCAGCAACTTTGAGTAGATCTTTCTTCTCCATTTCACAGGTAGTGCACAATGAACTCTGCCCACATACATTTTTTTCCATCATCCCTGCAGATGAGGCAGTCCATTTGATTTGAGGAACATGCCCGTGTAAAAAGGGTTTTCCAACTAGCCCTGAGCAGGAATTGAAAGAGGAAGCTGGGAAGCCCTCAGTCTGGCAGGGTGAAGGATGAGTCGACGGCTGCATCTGCTCACTTTGCTAGCTTTGCATAAGAAGTTGATGGAAAGTCATGAGGGGTTTGCCTGAGGATTCTCGTTTTAGACATCTAGGAAATAGGAAGATGGAAAATGCGAGGTCTTTCAGATTCATTCTTGGTAGTAGAGGCTTGCTGATGTGGGTGAATCTAGTTTGCTTTTCACAACAGACACAGCTAATGTCTTTCCCAGCGGCAATAAGCATCTGTCATATGACGTGTATGATTGCCACTATTTAAAACCCATGACCATCCACAATCAATGAAATAATGACTCACCCCCACTCTAGCATGATCTCTCAAGGACAACATGGTATTTTATCATGTGAACGTGAGGTGCTTACGATCTTAGTGCTTAACATAAATTATGTAATACTATATGGAGTGAAATCCATTACATTAGCCATAATAGGAACTGAGAGAACATGTGTGGATGCACTCCTTTGTAATGCCACTCTACAACATAAGATGAAATGACAAAAGATGGATCCAAAAGGTCCAAGCTCAGCCAGTAGTCCATTGTCACCTCTCCACGTCCCCAATATTTCTGAAAATTTCATACAAGTGATGGATGGCTCACATATCCGACTGTGACGCCCTTCACATGTCCCGCAATCACAGACTTGACTTTTGATCCTGGCATCTGCAGAGGTAGACACCACACAGGGATGGGCCATTTGTTATCATTTCTGTGGCTATATTGGACGTTTCTAGTGCCATCTCAAGACAGCAGGGGTGGCTGGATATTAGTCATCGATAGACTTACTGCAAGCAAAGGGCTAACTTTAAGAGCTAACTTTCTTCTGAGTTTGTCAACAAGCGTGACATCAGGTGGAAACTGTTGTTGAAATGTTACTTTCTCAAACCACATGAATGCTTGGAAATATGCTGCTGATCAAATGTTAATTCCACATCCATCTATAAACATGATGATTAATGAGGAGTGGGCTTCAACTGTGTCTGGCGCACATTGATTGCCTAGAGGTTAGAGAAGCAGGCTTGTGTTTGGAAGGTTGCCAGTTCAAAGCTCCTGAGTGCCTTGAAAAAATGTCAGGAGGGAAAGTGAATACTTCCTTCCCTCAACATTTTTTTCCCCTTGAGCAAGGCACTTAACACCCAACTACTCCAGCGGAAAGGGTAGTGGTCAACAGTAGGAAACTGTGGTTGTGCTGTGAATGTGTGTAACTGTATGAATTAGAAGCAGGGGGAAAAAACAATCATGCTTGGTTGACTTTCCCAGGATAAATAAAGGTTTAAAAGAATGCAGCTGTCTGAGGAATCAGGGAAATCATGTGATGACCACAGGTAAGGTGGAATTAAACCTAGCATGATCAGCTCCAAGGTCCATCTTTATCTCTGCTAGAGCTGCAGAAGATCTGGGTAGCTCCCTCAACAGAATCCCTTCACTTTGCCTCTCTGCAGGCATCTGGCCCCGGGCTACTAGCTATCTCCAGAAAGGTCAGGAGGAACCCTCTGGACCCATAAAGACAGACCAATTAACACCTGCACTTGGAAACATGCATTATTTATTCAGGATCCCTTCTCAGGAGGAGAAAGGGAATGAAGAAGGAGGTAAGGAGGATGTAGCGCGAGATGAAGGAGATCAATGGAAATGTGGAGCTTAATTACCGTCAGCTCGGCAGGCCATCTTCACAGGGCTAAATCCTTGGCAGGGGCTGGTGGAGACAGACCGGCAGCACCCGGAGCCGGTGTCTGTGTTTCTGACACGTTTCACTATTCACAGTGGCGCTGTGTTTAACAGCACTCATATCAGGACCAGAGCAGTCCTACTTGACAAGGCCGACGTGCTTCATGACAAATAATGAAAGACGTGTTTTTTCGGTAATTGGTTGAAAGGATAAAAGCAGTTGGACAGAATTTGAAAACCCTCCCTTCTTGTCAAGATGTAATTGGACATGTTGTAGATAACTTTCCAGTCATGATGCACTTACATCAACACTAAGTGCAAACATGTTAGCTAGGCTCAAGGATAAACACTTAGTTTCACGCTAAGTGAAGGAAATGCGATTAACTGCCTAGATCTACACAGCAAGTGATAAACATCATTAGATGGAAACCGCACCATCTAATTTGTTGTGATGTGCCTGTGATATCATGATTGGATGTGCTCCTCTAAATGAGAGAGAGAGGTAATTCCACCCAATTCAGAAAAACACTTTGATTAATCATGTCATGTTGTTGAGCGCAATTACACTTTGATAATGAAACAGGGGTTATTTCAAGCATGATTCAGACCAACAGGCCAGCAGCAGATGAGCACAGCTCCTGCGCTGGTGATGTTTTTAGCAGTAATCTGATGTAAATGAACAGCAGGGTAATATGCTGCATGCTCACATGTCTTAACACACACAGGACATGATAGCTTAAAGCCTTTTCATGTCAGATATGTTTTGGTTTATTTTATCTCTTTGTAACACAAATCCCATAATTGCCATCGTGCATTGAAAGCGATGTGTGTTTCCTGTGTGTTCAGGTAAGGAATGCTTTTTCTGGTAGTACACAAAATGGCAATTCAAACCCCCTTTGAACACACTGAAGAGGCACATTCCCATAGCTTGTTACTGCTAGGTAAACCTCAGGCTTTGTGATCTATTTTCATAACATCAAAGACGATGATGTGTTAACGTATGTTTAGCTTCTCTACTGGTATGAGTGTTTAATCTTGGATGCTTTTTCACCGGGTCTCATAGAGAAATACACAGTGAGTCATTCCTTTTCATTTCGTCTGACTTGCACAACAGCGTGAGCGCTGCTTTTCAACAACATTTTGAGGTGAAAATTGTCCTCTTGAGTTTAATTAGACATTTTTGGTCAGTTATAAATTCCTGAGTGTTAAACTTTCCTCGGGATGACAAATTTGAAGGATGCCGTGCATTTACAGAAGTTATATAATAACATACATAGATGCATCATGTTGACCTCCACTCAAACAAATGATGTGTCATTTATAACTCAGGTATATGTTAGAATTAGATAACAGCAAATCTAAACTATTAACCAGTTTACATTCATGCAACAGCACCTTTTAAATCATCCATGGTTTATCTAGCATCCATAAAAGGGGACCTTCCATGTAAAGCAACAAGAAGTCATCAGTGGTTATGGTTGTAGCCTTGGGACCGGGTTAGTGCTAACCCAAGCTGAACTATTGGTGTAGGGAGTGAGGCCAGGTAGCTGCCAGGTGTTTTGAGAGATGTGGACTCAGCCCTTAACCCAGGACGGGACCCCGTCAGACTCCCTATACCCAACGCTTCCACACGAATGATGGCCTCATCCATGACCTGAGGGCAGAAATATGAATCTGAGAATGGAGATGAGAGGAGGGCAGGGTCTCGCCTCTGACCGCTCTCCCTAGCGCATCGACCGCCCTGAGTGGTCAATACACTCAGACCCAATTAAAGGACCCTTCACTGGACACAGTCGATGGTGTAATTACATTGCCTTTTCAGATGCATTTGATACAGTTAACCTGTGTGATGTATCTTTGTGTGTGTGTGTGTGTTTGTGCGTATAGGTGGGGTGTGAGGTGGGTATGTGAATTTAAGTGTGTGCACAGTCTGCAACATTTTCACGTAATTAAATGTCCATTTTGTTACTCTCTATCACTGATTGGTAAAAAACAGTGGATCAACCTATCGCCAGTCTATGAAAGCTTTTAAACACCCAGTGTGGGGTAACGCTTTCCCAGGTAAAATCCTTTGCCGCACAGGAACTGATGTGTTTTACATGTCTGGCAGCAGTAACAGATTTGTTTAGAATCAATAGAAGAAGAACTGGGTTGTTAGCATGAGCAGCAATAGCCACCGTGGCTGAACAGGCAAAGAAAAGAGCGCCTACAGAAACTCAAACTCCATCAACGGAAAATTCAATGAAAAACTATTTGATTGTTTGAAGTGATCTCTGGGGAGTGCATTGGAAAAACACCATGCACAACATCATGCACATCACCACCCTAAACGCGTACATATGTGTTTATGAGCGTTTATGAGCCGCTCCTTGCTCTTTTTAATAGATTCATTCACACAGTACAGATGTGAGCGATTTAATGACAACTGTAATGGGCTGTGACACTATTATACTTTACTGCCCAGTAATAAGAATTGATTTCTTCATGATCTAGTGCAGGACATCCCGGCCCTATTACACTCGCAGATATTACCCAGGGTCCATTTCTGCCATATCTTTACAGTGCAGAAAATAGCAGTGTGCATAATTTACCCCATCCATCCATGAAGTGAAGTGGCTACTGTGTTTTTTTAGACCAAGTGGGTATTAGTCATTAGTCGCTGCTTGGGTAACTGTTTATTTTTTTCACTGTGTGGGCAGAGGGATGTATATAATGAGAGAATTGCTCTGATGCTTTTCTACCTCGAAAATTAAATCAAGCCCTCTTCACATATACAATATTGCTTTGGACTGCATGGTGGCTGCTTTACTCTTTGTGTCCAATGCACCCTTGAGCAAAGGCACCTAACCATGCCTGTCCGAATTTCTTGTGAGTTTCTTGATACTGGAAGGTTGGGGCTTCCCAGTTAGCTCACCGAAACCAGTCCCTATCTGTTTGTGGCTTGAAGTACGGCTCTGTTCCACACTAGCATCCTGGATACTCATGCACTGTTATATATCATCAATCTGTAATACTCAATACATGCCAGGAGATATTTTGTGATTAAGAGTTTTAATTTACCTTTTGTTGTATCCACTTTCCCTTAACCTGCCTGATCTCCCTCGGTTAGTGAATTTCCTAAATTTCCCAGAATGCCTTTTCAACAACCCCCAGAAAACTGAAAAAGTTAGATTTCTAGGTGGCGAGAGCGATAGTATTAGTAATCGAGATTGCATAGTAAGCTCTAGAGAGGCATAGATTTCCAGTTGAGAAAAAGCAAGTCACGCATCTTACTAAAAATGCAGCATGCCTTGTGGCTGCATCGCATTAAGGGCTCTTGAGGCTACTGTCGGTGGAGGAATTGGTATCTGTGCCTCTTGTACGATGGATTTCCCCCTGTATGATTGCTGAACGGCAGTGCAAAATGGTGTAAATGCTGCAAATGCTGAACTGTACCACCAAAATGGGACCAGAAATGCAAGGTATGTTTTTTTTAAACAGCGTTTTAGGGATTTTTCCATTAAGGGGTTAGACTTGCAATTTCCAAATCACTGACTCATTCCCTATGCTCAGGGCAAGTATTCAAGCAAATCGAGTTTTATTCAGAAGCAAGACCAAAACAGCCAATAAAGTATATATGTCTTTCCAAATGTTAATATAAGACTTAAAGGATAAAACCGGTGTTTTGCGGCTCGTCTAGGTTGCCCCTCTCCTTTACATTATTTCTGGTGGTCTCTCATTCTACTCATTTTACTCCCTTCAGAAGAAGCCATTCGTTTTAATACAGTATGAAAAAACAGACCTGAAAATGGCCCAAGCTAAACAATCCATCACAGTAAACATGAAGCTTTACTTTGGTTTTGTTTCTTTATGATATTGTTATTTCACTGTGCCTGAATGTGTGTGAGTGTGGGTGTTTTCATATCAGTGTGCATGTCCAGAGGTATTCCCGGCTCTTTGACTGGATGAGCGAGGTCAGAGGACATGAGTGTCACAATGTATAGGATGTAGAAAACACTTCACGTGTCACTGACATCCTCTCTGATTATGTGACACTCTGCTTACCGTCAGTCATCTAATGCCCGCAGGAAGAAATGGAAGTCTCCATCAGTAAATAATCCATCAAACACACGTCGCCTTACAAACTTGATTGTCATATCCATTTGGGGTGTCTTTGCCAGCAGTTATTATGAAGCTAGGCTTGACTGTATTTTAAAAACGATGAAAAACAAGTAAAATAAATCATAATTACATATGCCATGCATTGCAAAATCATTGAGGGAAATGTAAACTACTAAAACATAAGTAGGTTTATAGTGAAGCAATATGATATTTTGGTCAGAATCAAATGGTATGATAGAAAATGATGGGAAAATAGTGTCCAGGTCAAAAACGTCTGGAGCGATGCTTTAAGGATTGAACGTGTTGTCTGCAGGAGCTCTATGCTACATCGTTCAACATCCAACTATGTTCAATCAATGCATAGGAGTTTGACTGTCGGGTCAACACCCAATAGTGTCCACGTCTCAAGACCGGACTCAAGACCTGCAGCCTTGCCCGTGCTGATAGGTTGGTTATAGCTTGCACATCGGCCCCCCTTGCTCCTCACCATTCTTACCTTCCCCAGCTTCAGCCCTAGCAGGTAAGTACTGTATATCCTCAAAGCAAACAATACACATCCATTTCACAGGAGAGCACCACATGAGAAAACTGAAGAAAACTTGCAACAGACTCACATTCTGTTCAGGCTGAACTTGTCCATCAAGCTGACACATGCTTCAAGATCATAAAATTGGCTGTTGGTCTCAGAGACAGTTATGGGCTCAGGTTATGTGTCTGCATACCTCTTGCTCTTATTATTTTTCCAAAACCCGAGCCATATACGGCCTGTTATCCGGCTCAGTCGTGTTTATCATTACGCTCTTTTGCTTGTGTGTTTATTTCTTCATTTCTTTTGAGGTGAGATGCTTTTATAACCCCCTTGGGTTCTTTTTTATCTCACCTGCATAATGTGATTTTTTTTTGTCTTCTTTCTGCGTTTTATCTTTTCTATATGTGCAAATAAACAAACTATCAATTCTAAACAGGGGCAGAGCCAGAGTGGTAACTATATAACCCCCTCAACTCCATACACACACACACACACACACACACACCCTGTTCCCAGAGCCTGATTGAATATTTCATATGTTCCTCCCCACCAGGACTGTGACAAACATCCATAGGGGGAGAGGGAGTAACTTGCTTCACTTTGGAAGTTGAAAAATACATTCCCTGCCTCTGAAAAGCTGAATTCCTGCCTTTGCCTTTGTCTTGACGCTTGAAAAATGTATTATATATTATATATAAAGAAATTAAGGATTGTTTTACAGCAACATAACTTTTTTTTATCATGTTAGAGATGTTGAAAACATAGTGTGGAATGCAGACTGGGGATGCATTATAGTTCAAACAGATTTGACATCATCTAGCTCAGTTTAACTTCAGTCTGCTCATCCTCAGACAATTTACTATGAAACTAAACACCAGTTATGTTTGATAAGAACAAAATGAAACAGACTCACACCAAATTTGCTCAAGATAAGAATGAGCTGCAGAAGCGTTCCTCAAATAGAGGCATACAGCTCCACACGTTTCTGTTTTCAATGCAGACCGCTTTCAGTCTATTTTTGTGGAGACAGGTTAATCGCAGTGTCATTCATTCTGATAAGACACCTGGGTTGACAACGTAAACTCAACTTCATCTGCATCATGCTGAGTGACAAGCGCTCAGCATTGCCAGATGGATTTTCAGTGATTTTCACAAACCTTTGAACTCGACACCAGAACATAGTGCACAACAAAATGCGCTACTATTTTGTAAAGCTGCTTAAAGGCAACCTAAGTGTCCGAAGTGTCCTTTTGGCAGACGTATGAAATGCATTAAAATATGAAAAAAATTGGGTTGTAACTTGATTGATTAGATGGGAAGTTTGTTGACAAGATAGAAATAGTGTATTTCTATATTGGTCTCAAGCAAATACTCTTGAGCGACACCAGCACCAAGGATTTCAGCACCAAAGAAATCACTCCTATTTCATATCCAAATACAGAATAGGTCAACATAGTAAAAATGAAAAGAACATTGATGTAATGGCAATCACACACAAACCCAATAGGAAAGCACAGTAACCCTATGTGTTGGTGCACTCAATCATACCCTCTCCCATCTTCTTCCTCTCCATTAAAGGTCTCATAAGATGGGATATGAGTGGTACCCAGAGACAACAACATGCAGTGGGTATGATGACTATGTCTATCCCTGGCTGTCTGTATTCTTCTCCATCCCTGCTAGCTAATATCTCATTTGTCCATTGCGGCTGTCTCTCCCGCTCGAGCCTTGTCAGCGAAAGGTCACTCCGGCCCTCAAAGCAGAGTGCACACTTTCTCCAGGGAAATTAATGGTTTGAACCTTCAATTGCTGCCTCTCTTCTTCTTTGTAATTTGCCAGAGTTGACTTGGAGGACACCTTTGAAAGGTAAACGTGTACTACAACGCCTGACATAGATAGAGACTGGAAAAAGATGTGACAATGTATATGGAAACTGAGAGCGATGTTTGCTTACCGTTGTCCTTTTTTTTTAAGAAAGTGGAAGATGGAGTGTGTGTGTGTGCCTGTGGAGGCATCGGGGGCAAGGTGATTTCTTTTGATTCAATTTGATTTCGCTGCATCCGGTGGAAGTGACTGTGGGAGGTGTGTGTGTAGCCGTTACGCCAGCCACCCACCAGCTTTCTAACTTTACGTTATTGATGATGTTCTCATCCTTCCAGACATTCACCAGGGATACATGGAGAGACAAGGGAAATATGTCTTCATTCTCCTGTCAGGGAGGTTTACGGGCAGTTGATGTTCAAATGCCCAGCTCTGCTTCCAGAATTGATGACCGGAACAGTTGTGGAGAGTTGTGGGATTTTGTGATGAGGGCAGTCCAACCTTCACACGAACATAAATCTGCCGCATTACGTTAATCAGTGTGTAATGGATTGGGGCACAAAATGTCACGGTGACACTATTGTTCCTAAAAACATTGTTCATGCAGCAATTATACTTCTATGTGACAATATCAATTATTGGCTGTGAATGAAAAAGGCAGTGCATCTTGCAGAGTAAAGGCAATTTGACGTGATGCTGCAGTGATCTCCTCCTTGTTCCCAAAAGAGCGTCCTCTGCTCCTCTGCTGGGTTTTTCAGCAGATTCCCATCTACTGGTCTGCGTGGTGATTCATTACGCCGGGGCTAAATACAGCCTTGACTGTCCAGTTGTTACATTAGACCTCAGCAGAAGTCTCACCGGGCCTCTATAAATCACACATGCAGATACTAATGGAGCTTTTCAGACCATTTCTAAGCCGTCCTCTGGCGGGAGAGAAAAGAGGAAGGCTGGTGTCTGTTCCCTAATACGCAAGACTCGTTTTCAGACCTGAAAAAGAGATTATAATTCAATTGAGAGCAAAGTGGTCAATTAGGCGTTGCTCAGGGAGAGTCAGGTTACTGCCAAGTGCAAAGTTTCAAAAAAGGAATGATTCTATCTCAAAAAAGATTGTCTTTTCCAGGCAGCGCTGAAATGGAGGAGGGGCGTCGTTGGCGGTGTGTAATTGTTACGTTAAAAGAGAAAATCTGTTTTCTTTTTTACAACACATTGAATGAAACCCTGGAAAAATGTAACCCTTACCTGACCCTCGACTGCAGCACCACTGCCTGACTTTTCATCCCACCCATAGCTCCATAAGGACAATATTGATCCCAAGCTGCATTTTTATGTTTTTACTTGATTGTTATTTATGTGCTAAGTAAGCCGCAATACCCTGAAGCCTGGGATGCCCATTCAAAACCCTTACTTCTTGATAAGGTTCTCATCCTATCCCACAATACTGTTATGCCAAACATTTCAACCAACACCTATAGTTAAAGTTACAGCTGCGTCTTGTTCAAGTTTCAGTATCGATAGATGACGCCTCAAATTTGCTATGTGGCTAAACCGCAATTTTTTGATGGGGTGTCATATTTGTTTTCCACACATAATCTCGACCCGAGTGCAATCTGAGAGGGATGGGGCCCACAATGGCCTGTTGATGGGATCGATACTTATGATGCGTGTTCGTGTGGAGTGAAACTTACATCGTGCAAGATGGAGGGAGTCTTCATGGCTGCTGCAGGCGAGATCTGATAGATTGGAGGCCAAACCGCAGGCCCTCTCAGGTCTCGGCCGGGTGCCCGGGGCATCCACAGTTCAAAGTCCACAGCGCAAAGTCACTTGAAGCAGACACAACACTCTATGACTGAGAGGCTATCTAATGTGTGTGAAGGAATCCACGGGGAAATGGAGTTGGAACGGCGAGGAGGAATGGAAGGAGCGAGATAAGGAAAGAGAAGGAGATAAGAGCAGAGAGAGAGAGAGTTTGTGTGTCTGTTAGAGAGAGCAAGAGCAACAGACAGACGGCCGAGGAGAGAGAGAGAGAGAGGGAAAGAGTTTGTACCTCCCATGCGTTCATCAGGAGTCCAAACATGTTGATGGGTTTATGTGTTGTGTGACAGTCGCTCTCTTCTCAAACACAACAGATACAGAACACTTCAGGAAACTTGGAGCCAACAGGATTACAGCGTGCTATACTGTGATTCTTCTCACAGCGATCTGCTATAGAATTCCACTAAAGTGTCCCACTGCTGGGGTGAGGGATTAGGGATTTGTAAATGGCAAAAATGTGAGAGAAGCCTATTGGTCAGATGGTGTACAGTAGGCTTTGTGTAGAGGGCATGTACCCTGGTGTTGATCTGCTCCTGGGGGGATTTGACACATAAAGGCAACCTTTCTATTCCATCCTACACACACATAGTATGTGCATGCATGTATACACGCACACACACAGTTAATGCAGAGATTGGGTGTCATGCGCCACTAGGTTTTAACCCACTGCCTGATAAACAGTATTTTCTCCCCCCACGGTCATCTCACTTACTCTAATCTGCCTCTTTGCGGTTTTGGGAGTAGCTAGCAGCTATTAGCATGATGTTCACCCAGTCTCCCAGTAATCTGTCATGTAATTGATCTTCATTTAAGGTGCTTTCTGTGATATACCAGTCGGGGAGAGAAATACCACCGTCCATCTTTCATGGCATCGGACCACATTCAGCTCTCTCTCACACACACACACACGCCAACCTTTAAAAATAATCTGCTTCATACACTAAATGGAAACCACTAAGCTGATAATCTAAATTGCAGTAAATTCTACTGCAGCCATGCTATTGTATGGTACTAGTGAATATGTGGTGACAAGCGACCTCTGTGTCAGTACTGTGTACAGTATGTGTTCTGTTTTGGTAGTCACGGGGCACCGGTGATCAATAGCAACCGTGAGCACTGCGCCTCTCTTTGTTATTGACTGTGTAATGGAAAAAAGTCTAGACAAAAAAACAACTGCTCGTGACCTCGATTCGGTGCAGTGCAGCACATTTTGAAAGCTGCAGTCGAAATTGAAAGTTTATATTTAGGTACAGAATGTTGTGTAAAATGTTTCAAAGGAGAGGGCATGTACCTCACCTCTAAAACATTTATAAGTTGCTGCTTGTATCAGCATGTTCCACTCCGTATATTGCTTAGGACAAAGGAACAGCATACAGTATTTGTCACTGAGATGTCAATAGGGTGCAATAGGGTGCTTGAAGTCTGGCTGAAGTCTATATTGGTTTAAAACTATTATAGCCACATTCAAAACAACAACCTGTCTCTTTGGATAGAATTAGCTTCTCTCACTGACATCACACACACACACACAAAAAGTCTGCATATGTTTTTTCCTGAGACTTTCGCTGAGGCGGGCAAAAGTGTGGACAACCCGGCGGAGTGTGCAGACATTTGTTATTCTTTTTTCGTAATATAATTTAGTTGAAAAGAGAGGGTGCACAGGCGATCAATAGCAGGTCAGCCAATGATGGATGGCGGCGCGATTACTAATTTCACCGTGAGACAAATGACTCTGTGCTCGGCCCTTAGAGCTGAGGAATAGAGAGAGAAAATGGCAGACCCAGCTACACGGGGAGCCTCGGCTCCCCAATCCACTTCCCCATTCACATGACCATTCATCTCCATTGCTTCTGCTCTCCGAGCTTTCACTCTCACTCTGTGACGGTTCATAATGACTGCTTGGGTAATCACATGTGGGAACCTGTGCGTCTAGCTTTGCTGCACTGACTTTACCGTTACGAACACAGCTCTAACCTTTGTAGATTCAGGAAATCAGGTCAGGTCAATAATAGGAAAGGTTAACAATGAGGTGCAGCGCTCACAATTTCAAATCTTCACATTCAACAATTGAATAAAAACGTTGCAGGAGAGAGAACAGCAACAAAACCAAAAGATGATCTTCATTTGCCTTTACCTCAGATCGATAGATGGAGGAGGAGAGGAGTAGGGGAGGGATGGGGGACAAGATAGGTCAGAGAGAAAGAGACGATGGGACGTGTCCAACTTTCTGGGTCCCTCAACGCTCAGATGAACTCATTAGAAGTTAATTAATCACAGGTATCGATCCGTTGTCACTCTCCCTCGCGCGAGGCTCCACTAGATTCCAGGGCTCGGGTTCTGCTCGGGAGGTTGAAACGCTGAGTTCTCTTGTCTCCCTTCCTTCTTGACTGAGCTGTGGTATTTGTCCTGGCGCCATGCTGTATGTTGGTGTAGTATGAGAAGCTAGACCCATACCCTACCTTGGACATGCCAGTACCAATAGGTGAGAGCTTGATTAAGTGTTAATGCAGTATGTATTTCCAGACTAGACCCTCTCAGTATAAAATCACACCGAACAATGCAGCATTGCCAGTCGTCTGTCAGGGCACAAGACAGCTTTGAGGTGATGTAACTCCTCCTGGCGGCCATAGTGGAAGTCCTCAGCGCTTGGCAACAAAAGCTGTGAACAGCTGGTCGAATTTCTACACGCAAGACTTGAGCATCTCAACAGAATTCAGACACGGACATGGCTAGTTATGGTGCTTTGACTGGGAACTGATCAGTTTGGCAGAAGGAATCTCAAACCTCCGGACCTTGTCCAAGACAAGTTTTCAAATAAAGTTTTGTAGGAAGTAAATCCACACTGTCTCAGCTGTAACCCAATACAACTGTGTGAAATGTACAACTTAGTGTAGCTTAACTAGCTAAGGTAAACGGTCAAAAGCTTTTTCCTTCTTGACTATCTTTCCACAACGATGACGTCTTACCAGTAATGCACATGCCCAGTTACTCATAGAAAATCAACTCAATATAAATAGGCCAACATTTTACCTTAGAGAATTATCTGTTATTACTACCGTGTAAAATGTAAACATTAATTATGAATATGTTACCATAATATTACTAATAAAAATGAAACATTCTTCAATTGAATTTGGCTCATGCATTGTGGTCTTGATGAAATATTGCGGTCTTCTATCGATGCAGACATGACTCTTCATGATGGTGAATTTGGTAGACCATTAATAAATACAACACAATTCTGCTAATCACAGGGCGACTCCAACACAGTAATACATGTGTTTCTTATGGGTACATTTCCGTTTTTTAAGCACCAAGTTGTGCGTGTGTGGAATGTGTTTCCGAACAGGAAATTGCTTTTGTCGGGAGTCTGACCTCTCCTTGGTTCAATTCGCCTCAGAGATTTGTCATCTTTGTACAGACTGCAAATAGTTTGGGGGTTTGTGTTAAAACCCATTGTACTGAACACAATAGTACGTGACACACGCTCACAAACAGACACATACACACACACATTGGAGCATGAATTTATTCAATGGTCCGATTAAACATTGAGCACAATGTAATCCCTTGTCTCAAAAGGCTGCGGGGGCAGGTGAGGGTCATTGTTCCAATTGTAAATAAATACAATATGTCTCAATGGCCGTTTTACACACTTCATTTGCTTCGCAGTCTTGCAGAGAGGGCTGCACACAATATCCTTTCCGATGACATTCTGTAGCACTGGGATAAAACTCAGTTTACATCTCTGGAGAGTGGATGGAGGGAGCTGGAAATAGAAATGTCTGTGTGCTTGGTGCCCTCGGAGCAAGAGCCCATAGTGCTGACTGCTGCCATTTTTCCATGCCACTGGGAAAAAACATACACACACCTCTCGGATTGAGGGGGATGCATAATTAATCTCTTACTTGGTTTTGGGAGCAGACCTGGCTACTCCATCAGCTATGCATCATGAAGAGGACATTTCTGGAAAGGCATCCAACAGATGGTTTGAAAGAGGAAAAGGATTTGAAAGGACATCCATATTAATTGTATCAAATATTGTCACACTGTATCTGAATAAAAGGAACTTCATGTGGAAATCACTGAGGGAGGAATCCAGTAATGTCAAGATCCCAATGCCCTTGACATATGACAGGAGAGAAATGTCACCTTATGGGTCTTGCGGTAGTTCAGTCACTCAGTCTTGTTTGCCACAGCAGCTATTAGCTGATCCATGAGGCATACCGACCTCAGTCAAACACTGACAGTAAGGCGGTCTATTTTAAGCTGACCTGCCTTATACTCAATCCCACTGCACCGTCACGCTAGTGCTGTACGGCGTTAGTGAGGAGCAGAAGTGGCCTGGAGGTTAGCAAAGTATTGGAGGTTTGCTGTTTAAATCCCAGAACAGGTGGGGAAAGTGAATGAGAAAGACACCCCACCCTCACTCAAAAATTGCTGTTAAAGTGCTCTTGATATGGAGGACCAAAAGTGACTTAAGTATAAATAAATGAATGAATGTATAAATAAATAAATAATAAATAAAATCAACTAATCAGTGTATATATATAGAAATAAATAAAATAATGTATGAATGCACACAGTAATAAATAATTATATATATGAAATCTGGTATAAATGTATATTTCTGTATTTTTTGTCCTATTTATTTATTGTCTCATTAATTTATTTCTGTTTATATTTATTTCCCTATTTACTTATTTGTGTATTTATTCCCCTGAGAATTTAATTCCGTATTTAGAAATTTCTCTCTTTATCTATTTCCTTATAAATGCATTTCCATATATTCTTTTCCCTTTTAT
>CABFOQ010027447.1:4918-17234 GCA_900660455.1 Gephyroberyx darwinii | reverse complement strand
TGTTTATTTTATTTATATTATTATTATTATTATTATTATTATTATTATTATTATTATTATTTTGATTTATACATTAATTCATTTATTTATTCTTAAATCAGTTTTGGCTCTCCATACTTGAGCAATGCATTGAATCCCCCATTGCTCAGTAAAATAAATGCTTTTTAACTGATTTTTGGATTTCTCTATTTTCCACATGACTACTAGTAGGCCCTTTCTTATCCCCACAATTTTAACATTAGAAGCTAAGAGGCACTCCTATCTGTTATACAACATTTTGTAAAAAAAAATGTTGGTGGCTGTACTGCAGTACAACCACCATTTTTTGGACCTTCCCGTGGGAAGGTCCCAGATGTATGAAGTAGAGCACTGCTGAAAACATCATGCATGGTCAGTCAAGCTTCCCAGGATAAATAAAAGAGAAAGCTTCCTTCCACCTCAGCCTTTACCTGCATTAGTTCTAATTCATTATTTAAAGATCCTCTCTACTGTGTATGTTGTCTTATACATATGTTATATTGGAAAATGTGTGTGTGTTTTTTCTGTATTTACCCATGGGGATTGTTTGAACTCTCTGCCAAATCTTAAGTGTGCTGGTTTGGATTTGTCCAGGGATCACCCTGAAAAGCAAAGCCCTTTACACCAAATAAACCTTTTTTTTTGCAATAAATGGTTTAATACCGACAAGAGTATTCCTAACTGAACAATTCATGGATTTCCCATAGCAAATATAATTTAATTTTGTCACTTGAAAAGGTTAGCTAATGATTAGGCAAGTAAATCAGGTTAAGGGTAGGGTAAGGTTTTGGAAAATAAATTTCTTCATTCAGGTGGAATTGAACCCCTTTCATCAGAGTTGAAGGCAAATGTATCCACCCATCCACCCCCCCGACCTCCACACCCTTACTTTCCACTGCGCTATTTCAATGTCAGACTACTGCCTGTTTCTAGTCGTGTTATCCGTGTAATCCTTTTGTTGGTGGGGACACATATTTCTCTCACGTTTCATGCATAGAACATTTTATTTTGCATTTTAAAACATTGTGCTAATTCCAGGAAGTTTCATGAGACCAGGCTGCACTAACCCTTTAATCTAGATTTCACCTGGGTCATTAAGTTTGCCCTCTTACCTTTGTCTTACCTTAGTCTCCTTGCACTTGACTGGTTAATCCTCTTCTGTCTCCCGCTCATGATAGTGAGGATGCTCTTTCTCAGGTATCCATGGGTGACTGGCCTTGGGGCAACGCCATTTCCTTGGGTCTAAATAGCCAATTAGCTGAGACCTTGGGAGCCACAGTAAGGCAGTCATTAGTAATTAGCCATTGACATTTTGGCTGCTTTGCAATGAAATAGGACGGCTGGAAGCTATGTCCACCGTGTTGGATCAATGGTTTCAAATCCTGTAATCTTTCTATCATAGCTTTTCCATGGAACCTCATCTCACAGGATCATGCAATCATATGAAAGATTTCAGTCAGTTCATCCCTCATTCTCCCTGGGATACCACAGCAGTACATTTCCTCAAACAGCGCAACATGTGGAGGGAAATCCTTGCAGCATTCTGTGACAAACCAAAGATAAAAGTGGTCTCAAATAAAAGATTGTGGTCTTAAATCAAAGATTTTTTTTTTGCTCTATTCATCATCACAATCCAGACACTTAGATTGTGGTGGATCACTTTTTCTATGGAATAACAGTGAACATGAAGAGTTGAGAGATATGGCCACCTTTTTTTCCAAATGGATTATGGTACAGTTATTCAATGAAGCACGAGAGGAAGCTTGTTAAGGTTGATCACCATGACATACGAGCTGAAGTATCAACATCAGTCCTAAAGAACAGTGGCAGGTTAGATTATTTATTCTGTTAGAACTTTTTTTAAACTTTTTTAACTACACTAGAAAGAAATGGATCTCCAACCATTTACCATTGCTAGCACCATTGATGCGAGCCTCTCCTACCAAGCTTAACTGTCGCCGTCCAGGAGCTCTGGACTGGACAGCTCTTCCAGTTCTGCTCGCGGCTGCAACCCATGCTAGCCTAGCCTAGAGCTACACACTCTGAGACCGATCAACCAATGGGAGTAAGGGAACCCCATGATCAGCTCTGATGGACCGCCCCCTCATTATCATAGGTACAGGGAAATACAAAAATAAATAAATAGGGAAAATAATATATACGGAAATGCATTTATAAGGAAAAAGAAAAAAGAGACATTTCTAAATACGGAATTCAATTCTCATAGGGAAATGAATAGAAATAGAAATAAATGAATGAGACAATAAATAAATAGGACAGAAAATACAGAAATATACATTTACACTTGCATTTACATTACAATTGCTAGCTGGGTAAGCACTTGTGAAGTTAACAAGATAGTTACGTACGTATTAAATACGTATTCAAATGTATGTCTGGTTTGTATGGAAGCTCATTTCCGCCAATGTGATGAAAAAAAAAAGATCCTGTAAGTCATTATAATGAGAAACTTTCTCAAAATAATGAGAAACTTTCTCAATATTTTGACTTAGTAATTCAAAATAACGAGAAACTTTCTCAATATTTTGACTTAGTAACTCAAAATAATGAGAAACTTTCTGATCTTTTTTTTTCATCACACTGGTGGAAATGGGCTTCCATAGGTTTCATACCAATCATCAGGACCAATATCTGTAGAAGCCTCTCAGCTGGTTATACTGCTAGTTGGAACTAAATAAGTTATATATGTACAATTGATGCTGCTTTTTTCTTGTGACTGGATGCTAGCCTGGAGTGCTACTTGAACAACAAAGAGCATTCTAACAAAAAAACCTTTCTTAAAACCAAAAATAAATTCTCTGTGTATGCTGATCAATAAGTGCATGGGGTAAAGAGAATAAGGAGAAGAAAGAACACAGTATGACAAATCAAAGAGCAGTGAACTTTACACAGAAAATGGATGATTTGAAAGAGCCAAGAAAGCAAGGCTGTCAATAAAGTCAAGGTAAGGTCTTTTGTCTGTGGTACACTGGAACAATGAATGTATAGGTGACATCATGGGTTTCTGTGAGCCTCTCACTCTGTTAACATGAGCAACAGGATCCGTGTCCCATTAGCTCTAATGCAATAATAATGGTTGCAGCTTGGGCTAAGAGCTAACCTGTGTTTGCTTCTATAGGGCGAATAGAAGAAAGAGGTCTCTTAGCTGAGTGGGATGAAATTTCGGTCCGCCTTCTCAGGCTGGGTGTGAACTCACAGTCCAGCTTGTGAGTCAGGATCTTTGACAGGCTGGGTGGTAGTGTAAATCTACCTTTCAGCGGAACGTCAACAGCCTCCCTCTGACCTACATTCTCAGAGATGGACAATAACAGCAGAGAGGATATTGTGGAATTAAGAGCAAGCTGGGCAATTTTAACAGAACACCCTGGCTGTGGGTATGCTCACAGTTCCTCCAAATCTCCCGGGACAATCACTCAAATTACTGGAGGCGGAGGATGGTTTTTGTCAGGCATTTCCTGTCTCAGTAATACATCTATTGTTATTTTTTGCTAGTCTATGAGCAGAGAGGTTTGGAGGCAGAGTAAAAATATTTCAAGGCTTTCAAAATCTATTTTTTATGAGCTCCATGGCCTTCATGGAGAAAATTGCTATATAGGTAAAGTTCAGGATTGAACCTTTATATTTAAATGTGCATGCACAGTTATGCAATTGAAATAATAATGTTAGTACAGTACAATTATTACCATGCTTCAGTGTTACTGTATATGGTTCAGCTCTGAAGGTGGACAAGAGCTTATTCCTTAAAAAACAATATTGGTTCTAATAACTTGTAGTTGCAGTTATAAGTGTCCAAAACGAATTCGCTTAAGGTTTGATAATCGTCCTGATGATCTGCATCACATTCAGACTGAATTATTGCAGCATTATGGGTAAGCTACCACAACAAAGCGCAAGGGTTAAGTGTCTTTGAAGTGTCATTAATAATCTTTCAATTCAAACATGATTAGCACTTATTGGCATTTAAGAAGGTATGACAGATTTAGATAATGTCAAATGTTGCAGGAATCGTTAGACAATTCTCAATGGAACCTGGGTAAGAGGAGAAGGTAGAGAATAAGGGAGCAAGCAGGAGAGGAAGGAAAAGGTGCAGGGGGTATATTCAAAATGCCAACAGCCACAAGCTCATCTGTATAACACCAAGGTGGCATTTACCTCACACTAGGGCAGTGGACGAATAGAGCTTTCACCTCCCTTTGAATTCCCATCTTTCGTGTTTCCCTCCTTGCTCTTCACCTCTGTCTTGTCCTCTTTGTCTTTCCTTTCCTGTTTCCTCAGTCTGCACCAAACGCCCCCCCCTCCCCACTCTCTTCATCCCTAAACTCCTCTCTGCCCCCCACCACCCCTTCCACTTGCCTGCCCCTCAGGCAAGGGCGCTGTCTTGTGTAAGGCGTGTGCCTGATAAATGAAGAGGCAGCCTCCTGCTACAGAGGGGGGCTCCAGCACTCACGGTGGGCTAAATCACCACCATTGATTGTGCAGCTTCGACGCACTGACAAAGGCCATGATCACTCATCTTGTTAAAAGAGGATTATCGGCCTGTTTGTATCTTGTTACACCCATAAAGATTTTTCTTCCTCCCTTTTTCTCCCATTTTAACACATTAGCTGTTTTTCTTTGGCCTAATTTGCTGAACGGATAATCCTCCACGTCGTTTTTTGTCTCCAATAGAATAGTAGATTTGGATGCTGTAGGTTTTCTGTGGAGGCACAACTGTTTAGTGTTATTCTCCATTGAAACGGTTGAGGGTGTGGAGATGTGCTGATTCACCGACTGACTGCTTCGATTTTCTAGCCAGTAAATAAGACTGGCACGGAGGACATGTTGTTCAGCTCTCGGCCCCGCTTGATCAGAACTGATTTTTGTCACAGCACTGAGATTATCATTGTCCCAGAACAATTTTGGTGCCAGCGGTTGTCATACAAGAGTGCTTAGTGGGATTCAAAAGATAAATTAATCACACTGTTCCTGTTCCTTTGTTTCATTGCGTTGACAATATGCAGGGCTCATGTAGATCACCTTTTTAACACCTGATGGCATTAGGCTGATTTGATCTTCAGGGATTAACATATTTATTTATAAAGTAATTATAATGTAATTTACAAAGAGATGAAAAGTGACAGTGTACTGTTCTCTGGTGCAGGATTGTATCATCTGCGTAATGATATATAGTTTGCCTTCCCAAGAAGGAAAGCGCACGTGTGAAGTTGTGTGTGTGTGTGTGTGTGTGTATCTGACTGGGGGTCTAATGGCATATCACTGCCAAATCCTAAACTCCCTGGCACAGAGCCCATTTACCTCCTTGAGCTCTTTGTGCAAGGCGAGTGCTCAACGCAGACAAATGACAAATGAATCACAGAGAAAATGGAGCACCAGCATGTTAGGGCCACTGGTACACAAATCCATTGTGCTGGAGTGAAAGTGACTGCTCCATCTAATTACAACCAATGGAGGTTAATCCCTGCTTTCGAAAAAAAAAAAAAAAAATCTCCCTGGCACTCGCCCTCAGCCTACCTCCACTGCATCCATCATGTCAGAAAATATGTGCCAACAGAGGGGATATCCAGCCCACCTTTTAACCGCAAAACCCTCATTCTGCTTTTTAATCCTAATGACATCCAGTTAGAGGCCTCAGCCGTCTGTGTCAATACAACATATCGCTCTCCACTCTGTTTCAATGCTGTGATCTCATCATGATTATTACGATGTGGGAAAAACAGCATGCTTATATGAACACCTATCATTTCGAGGGATTACCAGATTTTTGTATAAATTTTCCCAAATTGTTATCATGACCCAGATTGTGATTGAACTACATTTGTGATTGCTGGTCTGTTAGTTTACCAAACCTTGCTTAGGTATTGCATTTCGTAAGCCCTTGTAAATGGGCTGGACTATAACTGATAAGCTAAATAGGTACAATAAATAACTGCAATGTATGTTTCGCCATTCCCGGCAACTCTATTCTAATTATATTGCCAACATGATGCATGCCTAATAGGCATTGTGAGAGTATTTTTGGATAATTAGATGGCATTTAGGAGCCTGAATAAATGCCATCTATAAGTGTATGACTTGCTGAGGACACCAATAAAGACCCTTACATAACAAAGTGCATCATTTCACAGGGGAGCCTTCAGATTAGTATACCAGTGAACAATAAGTCAAGTTATACCAAAGAGCTGAACAGAATTGTATGATGGATGGTGTTTCCTCCCTGCAACGTCTTGGGAAATGAAGACGTCTTTGGGTGTTTGCATTAACGGTACACAGTAGTGAGGCGCATGGACCCGCCTGTGCCAGGCATCACATGCTGCAAACTACAGCGACACCTCTTTGATTCATTTTTTTACATGCCAAAACTGGCAGATGCTGCACTGTTCCTAAGTGTGATCCTGTGAGAATTTTCTTCCTATACTTTCTCACAATCTGTTTTTGACAATTCATTGGATAAATGAAATGGTCTTGTGAACTAAGTGTTATGTAGACACCGGGGCTATCAGCGAAGGTGTCATCGCTGAAGGGACAGTTCAGCAACCCCGGGGACAAAGTTTAGGAAGTTTGGGATTTTAAAGCCGCAGGAAACTTTAACATTGATTGCGCCGGTGGATGCTGAGTTTGGGAGTCAGAGGTGTGTCATGTTTACAAAAGATTAACAGTGAGCCCAACACGCATAGAGCTGGCAGACGAATGGATGTGAATTATTCTGACAGCGTGGAAGACCGAATGTCGTATATATTTACAATTTAGGAGTGTCTCTCATTGTATCACATGCACACCACACACACACACATACACAGACATAGGCACATACACCCCACCTGAATCAAATGAGATGAGAACAGTTTTATACACACCTTTATCCCTCTATGCAAAAACGCTAGGTGACAGAAATTGTCTTGGTGTGAGAGTGTCAGACAGAGCTGACAACACAGTAGGAACAGTAGATGAGAGTTGACTCTGGCTTATTGCTTCCAGAGTTATTATTGCTGAGGGAAAGGCGTGTTTATAACTGCAGTGGTGTAGTGCTGTGCAGTGCAGAGTGGAGCTTGTCTGATTTATCCAGGAGACCATATGTGAGGCAGATTAAAGCACCAAACCCCAGATTAAAAGACTGCTATCCTAGCTAGCTGAGGTCTAATGAAGGAAATGTGAGGGCTTAGCTTTTTTAAAAGGAGAGAGTAATATGTCCCAAGCCCCCACACTCGCCATCAGATATGCATGACACAAAGATTAATCGTCTCAGGGAAGATTTCTGATGTGTAAAGGAACCAGAGATTGTAGAGGGACTTTAAAGTTGTTTAAATTAATTTTTTGGAACCCCCTACCAAGCTCTGTGGATCAAGGATTAACTAAAATGGCTTCCTTGAGGGAGTGACATGGGGGAGGGCTCTAATTTGTTTGCTGTGTTGACTAAGCCTGTGAAGTGTTCACAATGGTTGTCAGTTTTGAACATTCACAGGGGTTTTGCAAATCACTTCCTGTTGTGCTTAAACATGATGAGACATATTGAATGTGGCTCACAACTTAAAGTAAATTAAGCTGTTGTGTCATTTAGAAGGTTGCTCAAAGCTGCGACACAGCCCTCGGTGCCTGCGAGGAGCACTGAGTCTGAGCCAAGTGGTTGAAATCACCATTTAAATGTGCTTGGAAAATAGCACAGCAAAACCAAAACCACTCAAATGTAATGCATTGCTGAAACAAGGTGTGAAAACATACCCTGAATGTTAACTAAGAGTTTGCCAACATTCAAGAAATTGCAGGAGAAAGACATGTGAATGAAAAAAACATGTCTATTAACGTGCTCTATTCTGATGCTGCGGATGCATCAATAATGACATATTCCACGTTGCGTATCACATGCGTCAGTTTGACGAAGTATCAACATTTCCACCAATCTAGCTCAACAGATCAATACCAAAGTTAGGTGCATTTTACAAGATAATTTCAATCCGTTTATCCAAAGCTGCACCAACTGCGTTGTCTGCTCACTGATATTATCAGCCAGAGCTGCAGCAGATTTTACCCCAGATATCGAGTTCCCCTCGACCCCCTCTTTCCTGGGACTGCTAAACCGTCAGTCAGATCATGACCTAAATGTATCAAATAATGGGTTAGTCCATTTGGCCAGCTATCCAGATATAGACAAGGGTTTCTTCCAAGGAAAAAAAAGACACCACCAGACCACAAAATGTACCCATGAATGCAAGGTACAACCGAATAGTGTTAAAGTGTTTTAGTATGGATTTTTCCTTTAAGCTGGTAGAGGGAAGGCCCAAGGGCCAATAAGGTGTGTGTCCATGTGTGTGTGCGTGTGTGCATGTGCGGAAGGGGTAACCGTAGCATGCCTAGGCTGGCAGGAGGAGATGTGTAACGCCAACACAAGCGGGTGGCTGAGCATGTAAGGATTAGAAGGAACTCACCCTACAGGGATCTGGGTTAATTAAAACTGTTTTTGCGAGCGAGGTGACCCACCCGGCAAGACGCGAAGAGATGCCGGCTCCATCTGTTTAGGAAACAATAAAGCTCCGACCAACAGTCGACGCCTCAGCTCAATGTAATGACGCAAATAGAGGCAGGATTGCTCTTGTTTGGCGCGGGTGTACACATGCGTACACATGGACCTATACTGGAGCGGTGTCTAGCTGCAGCATTATAGTGTGGTCGGGATGGGATTAGGTGGGAAAGTGTTTGTAGCGTGTGCAGGTACCCATTCACACACACACACATGTACATGCATGTAGCAGGAGGTACGTACACTGATAGGAAATTAGGTGAAAAGAAGGAAAAGTAGAATGAATATACTGTCCAATAGAGTTGGTTAAAGTTAACATGTCTATTGACTGCATAGGAATGAGTCCTGATTATGGGATGTATTGAAATGCAGCTGTACTGTTATATGATGAAAGTAGGTTTTATTTATCTAAATCTGTACATGTTTACCATCCGGCGAGTATAGAAATATGATTGATCTTGTATTCTGCCGCTGGAGTTTGGATGAATTTCAATTTTAGAAACTGAAAGCATATAGCGTACATCCGCTGGATCTCTCTCTCTCTGTTTCTCTCTCTCTCTCTCTCTCACACATGTTCCCCCCTCACGTTTTCCTTTTCTTCTCTGTGCCATCTCTATCTACCCTGCTCTGCCTCTCGTTTCTCCTTTCTTACATACACCCTCCCTGTCTCTGTCAGTCTATCTGTCTCACTCTTTCTCTCCCCTGCACACATAATATTCTCTCACATACATTGTCTCTGTCTGTCCGTCCCTATGTCTCCCTCTCTCTGATCCCTATCCTCATGAGTGTGTCTTGGAAGAGGATTGGCCACAGCCAGCCAGGCAGCTGTGTATTGTTGGTCCAGTGCCACCAGAGAGGCGCTTTGGCTAACCCCCTATCTATTTGTTTAGCGGAATTAAAGGATGCACTCTCTCCAGGGACCTCTGGCCTCCCGGTCTCCAGAAGGGGCCTGTATCGGAAAAAAACACACCCAGTAAACACAACCACACAGAAGTGGACGCACATACAGGAAAAGCTGATAATCTGTAACTGATTTTTCGGGTTGATGATCACGGCTGGTTCCCCACGACTGACCGATGCATCACGTAGAGCCGTGGTTCTCAGCCCAGTCCTCAAGGACCCTGTCCTGGAGGTTTTAGCTCTGGCCTTACTCGGGCACACCTGAACCAATTAAGGTATCATGAAAACCTGAAGCCTCTAATTGTTTCAGGGGGTCCTTGAGGACTGGTTTGAGACCCACTGACGTCGAGTAACCGTGGTACACCTGGATACAGGGGCAGGGGTGGGGGTGTGGGCTCTTGAGCTAGATCTCACGGGTGCCATTATACTTACTACTTGACTGCTTTCATTTTTTTCCCCTCTCTCCGCCGCTCGTGGGGGACCACGGGAATGATTCAATATCCATTCTGCCACACAATGTGCACTCCACGTTAGTGCAATCCATTTTCTATTTTCTCCAAATGCTTTTAGTTACGGTGCAGCGGGGAGATTGGTTTCTCTCCCAGCTAAATCATACACATGCATATACATATCATGGCATGACACAAATATGATTTGCGCAAACTAAAGTGGGTGACAAAAGTAGTTCTGTAACATGTGTGGCTACACGAGGGAAATTAAAGTGGCAATCAGGCGCCTAATATACTTTGACGAAGTTATTGGCGCGAAAAATGCCTAGCTGCTTTTCCCCAGCTTAACTCTGATGGCTCTTTTGAAGCAGAGCGGAGTTGGTTTTGTTTTTGGTATGTTTGGACTAAAGCCTTCCTCATGATGGGAGGTATATAACTAGCTCGATGGGGGGGGAGGGGGACCGCATTTTCTCCTGTCCATTCACCTTGATAAAAGCCAGTGGGCTGAGCATGCAGGCATGTTATTCGCTGCTCCCACGCTGTGAGCCATGTATGCATAGCATGCTAAACTGCTGCTGGGCAATGAGCCGAGAGCTGATAGGGCCGATGCCGCCTGCCTGCCAGCAACTCTTTGGGGAATTGCACCACTTTGAGGCTAGCAAAGGTGAGATTTATTTCGGACAGAAGTGTAGCAGAGACTCAACAGTATTCTCAGCTGTATTCTCAGTTCTGTTGAGCGGTTAGTCGGAATAACGAAGAAATTCAGTCGCACGGAGAGCAGAGGGTAGAAGGAAAACCCACCTGAACATAATTAGTCCTGAGCTTTCCAAACACAGAACCACACTCAATATGTGATCTTGTCCCTCGGAGCTAGGCTAGTTTTGCCACTTTTTCTCCACTTGATACTTTGCTGACAGTAATTATGTTGTATATTGGTGGGAAACAAACCTCCATCTACATCCGTACAGTTGGAGAGAAAAGAGTGAGACAGAGTGCTTGGCACAGGCTAATGATTATTGATGGGGATTCACTCTCACTTAGCAACCGGATGGCATGGCTGACCACTTATGTGCAGAAGGGGAGGAGTCCACGTGGACTGCCATTGGCTGGTTTCCACGGCCTAGTGAGCCAATCAAGGCGATGCCAAGAATGGCTACTGTGGAGTCTTTGGTGGAGTTTGGTCCATTTCCATGCTAAAGCAGTGGATTTGAGTGGACGTGGCATTATACCCATTGTGTAGAAAACTTTTACCTCCATAAATTTTGCTGTTTTTTTTCTCCCAACAATTTCCATAAGTCTTTTCTCTGATTGCAGCAAGGCAAAACCAATCTCCGCCGAGAAAGCATGTGCATAAATCATGTGGATGCATTTACATTGATGTATTCTCCTACTTGTGTTGTTATGTTCGCGCTCCGCAGGATTCAGTGTGCTGCATACTCATGAATCATTCTATATTTGATCTTCATTTCTTTATGAACCTTGTTAGCCATATGTACTTCTCCTTTATCCCCCTCACACACCATAATGCACGCTGATATCACTCCCATGCAACTACTCTTAGACATGTGATGGATCTAGCAGTAGTTGAACATATTAGATAACTGCGTGCCTTATTGTCCTGTCGTGTGTGTGTGTGTGTGATGGCTGATGCTTTTGTTCATCCGCTCGTATATGTGCATGCTGTTGTCGCCAGTGTGTATGCCTGCTGTGTCGACAGTATGTGTGTGCACGGGTGTTTGAATGCATATGTGAAGACCTCGGTGTTTGCTGTGCGCCCGAGCATAAAAGCATGTACCTGTTGTGGTCATGCTTCATTCACAGAAACATCCCCTCTGAGAATTCGCCCTACAGGTGAAAGACCCGCTGTGGCAGGTGCAGATGACTGTAAGCTGAAAATACAGGCTCACCGCACGCACAATAACCTCCGCACAGCACAGCCTAGTCATCTTCATTTTGTGTGTGTGTGTGCTGACATGTGGCAACTTCAATTTTTTTTATTTGCTGAAATTGTTAAAGGTTCGTGACCCCCCAGGAGCCATGAAAGCATTTGAAAGCCTAAGGGGCCTGAGTTCAAAATGGCATTGAAAATAAA
Organism: Gephyroberyx darwinii; assembly: GCA_900660455.1. Lineage (NCBI taxonomy): Eukaryota > Metazoa > Chordata > Actinopteri > Trachichthyiformes > Trachichthyidae > Gephyroberyx > Gephyroberyx darwinii. The sequence goes on along the minus strand of CABFOQ010027447.1, from coordinate 5,242 downwards.
TCTATGTCTCCGAAAAGCAATAACATGTGAACGGGGTGTAACTGCTGGATACTCTCTATTTCATTTCTCTTCCATTTCATCCTCTTCTAACCAGATAGCTGTAACTCTCATGCATCTGACTGTGGGAAGAAATGTCCCTGTCACAGCGGAGCCTCGTGTGACTCCCTCGAGACACGGTAAAGGTATTAACACGCAACAACAACGACGCTCGCTCAACACCCATTCACACGAGCAGCTGTGTCGTCACCTCAGAGCGAGGGAGCCCCCGCGTTCCTCATCTCCCAGCGTCTTAATTAGCCGTGGCGGGTCAACGACATCTCCCAC
>CABFOQ010027446.1:8863-20322 GCA_900660455.1 Gephyroberyx darwinii | reverse complement strand
GTCAATCTGCGTCAGTCTCAGCCGCTACAGCAGGAAGGAAGCGGGCGGCTGGAGCGAGCCAATCAGGTGCAACGCTGCATGTACAGTATTGCAAACCGAGTGTGAAGACACACTGAGCTGAACCTTTCAAATCAGAAGAGTTTAAAGGGGCGGTAAGTAAGATATTCACTGCCCCATAGTGCAAAATGACCAGAACACATCGATGACATCAGGAAGAGTACTTGTTACCATGGTAACGACTAATATGGATCCAAATAAAGAGATTTCTGCTTTTCAAAACTCACTTTCCGTCTCGTACGTTATAGCTGTGGCGGTCCCAAGTGGCAGCGTGGGGTAACTGTTTTTTGAAGTTTGAAGGACTTCACTACCCAAAAATTGAAATTCTTCCTCTTCCTTTCTTCCTTCCTTTCTTTCTCACTGGTGAGGATGGAGAAGGTGAAGAAGAAAATCGTTTTGCAGCAGATTCAGCCATTATTCGTTTTGCATTTTGCTCTTAGGTTTTATTATTTGTCACTTCCTGTACCTGGAGATTTCCCACCAGTGACCATATCCAACACCAGAATTTAATTTGGGCAAACAGGGTGAATTTACTGTCTGGAGGGGACTGAATGGGATGTTCTTCTCTGTTTTAGCGCCAATTTGCAATTCAGGCTGATAAGATTGGTGTATTTTTACATCAAAATCTTGCCTAGTGAAGTTTTAAATTCCTAGATTGCCAAAATGACAGGCGATCGGTCGTAAGGAGTCAACTTCACGGTGCTCTGACGATAGATGAGGGCTGCTGAGTAAAGAAATAAGAGCCAGGGACAGAAGGTCGAGCTAAGCTGCCAGACTATCAGGTTACTATGAAAACTGAGTCTACTGTAAAAAGTATCTTAAAAAAAAAGGTGTCGTCCTTGACAAACGCTGCGTGTTGTGCCAAGACGTATTACTTGATGGTGATGGACCCAAGTCAAACACCCCCCCGCTGGAGGTAGGAGAAGGTCTCTCCTCGGTTTCATCCAACTGTCAAACATGAGCGCTCCCCACCGTGACGTATTTGGAACAATCCTTTTTGCTTTTTTTTTTCTTTCTGATCCTTGCATTATCCCTGGGTGGTTTTCATACCGCTCGCCTCCCCCTCCTCCTCCCTCCTCCGACTCCCCTCCCTGTGTTTTTGCCTTTCTGGTCCAGTTCCCATTTCTAAGCCCTGGGGTGTTGACAGCAGCATATTTGATCATTGGGGTTCACATGCGTGCCCAGACTCCTGTTTTCTCCTCTTGCAGTGCAACAGAAGCCCTAATTCAGCGTCTCTGTTGTCTCACATACAGGTGACTGACTGTCCATTAAAGGAGTGTTTACCGCAGGACATCCAAGGTGCTTTTGATCCCAACTGCGATTGATTTTTGTACACGGCGGAGCGCAAACAAGGCTTTGAATGGCCCTCCTTTCATCCCGTGCATTAGGGTTGACAGGGTTAATCTCCCTCTAAGTGGGTGAGTTAAGCAATAGCTCGTCAAAATTGAAGGGAACGGATCCATTTCACCACTGACAGAATATAACAGCGCGATATGAAGTTTCCCCCTGAAGTACGAACAATTACCATGTCAAATGTGAGGCATTCATTTCTAAATTGGTATATATCCATTCAATATAGAGGATCCAGTTTGTACAAGTGTTATCATTTTGTCAACCAAGGACCTTAAGTTGCCTGCTATCCTTTAGGGGTCACTTTTTTCAATTGACGGACATTTCCTTTGGGTTCAGATTTAGTTTAGAGGTGGTCCAGGTTACAATAATGGTCATATATGGAGTTTTTCCAATGCACAAGTACGATGTTGTACCCAAACTGGAGCATTTCCATTTCTATCGGCATACGTAGCACATTTGGTCCTGTTTGTGTTGGACAGGATCATGTCTCTGAAGGTGGGCCAGTACCAAATATGGTTCCTTACTGGCACATTTCTAGAGTACCTGTATGAAATCGAACTGCGCACAAACCATAATGAAAAACACAATGCACAGTGTCAGTTTGGGTAAAGCACTAACACAAGATAGGATCATGGAGGATGATATTTATCAAACTTAAAATCTCAAAATCAAATTTTCATCTTGTTTTCATGAGTTAGCTCAACTCATCCATCATGTTTTGTTAGTTCAACTGTACTGAAAGCAAAGAGACATCTAACGGATGTCTTTGAGAAGCTTGTTTTTCCTGAGATATTGTGATACTGGTATGAAACGTGATTCTGCGTGACGAATGCACTGTTGGGGTTAGTTCTGGTGGTCTCTGCGTAAAGGAGGCTCCCACCTATAACCCACATCGCAGAGAAAACAAAAGTGTGAAACGAAACCCCTTTTCTAAACGAAACCCAGGCATTGATGAGGTGAGATAACTAATCAGCGGTGACTCTCAGAGTTTCGACACTGTTAATGCTTTCCCCAGTCAGAGACTCGAGGTTTAAACCAGAGCTGAAAACTAATTTTTTCATCCACGGTTGGATTCCTAAATTCACCGGCTGTTTTTGCTATTTTACCACGTAAATCTGATTTTTTGAATGGACGTTACTTGCCAAATGGCTGGTAGAGTGCACACATGTAGGGTGGAAATCCAAAATGCAATATATCCATTTTGGGAAAAACTTAAAAAGAGTTTAAAAAGTTAGTAAGTAAAAAATTTCCAAGGCACAGATGCTTCTATCCTCAAAAACCTAAATATCTAGTAAGCAAAGGTCTTCAGATGACTAAATAGTAACTCGTAATGCAATTTACTGTGAAGCCAGCAATTATTTTGTGAGAAATGCCATCAATTTGCTTTACTGGTGGATTCTCATTTTGGAATAAAACTCTTCAGCAGCACCGTCCACAGCCAGAATCTGGTTGGTGGTTAGTAATAATTTCACACCATGTTCAAGAGCACAAGCTGAAATACTTCTCTATGGTGGCATGTAATATCAGCAAAACAGATAAAGAGATATCAAGAACCATCTTGTCAAATCTTGATGTAATGGTGGAACATCCAGTTTAACAGATTAGTTATTTCTATATATATTTAATCTTTCAAAAACAGAGAGGGTCCAGTCTGTAAAAGTGTTTAAGTTAAGTGACAAACCTTGTATCCTGTCCTTGAGCAAGCCACTACACCCCTACCTGCTGATTGTAGGTCAGCTGAATGCCTAAAACAAGTTATGGCACTAGGGAACCCCTTACATTTGACCAGGAATAAGGCTGATTTGATTCCTTATTGGTGATAAGAGAGAAAATGAGGCATCACTCCACTAGTATCAAGATAATGTCACTTAATAACAATATTTTAGACTGAAATGACCCCCTCCCCCATAACAGGTTCCCTTCCTCCCCATGTTTGTTCAAAAAAATGTAAAGAAATCTCAGACTCCACACCACATTAAATGACTTGTCAGGGTGGGTGCGTTTGTTTTGCAGTGCGATTGTCATGGGAGAACATAAGCCCCTCGCTATGGAAACAAAGGGTCAGCCCTCATCTGCCCGGCCCTTTCAAATTACCCCACCCACTCTTCTTTTTTTAGTACTTACTGATCCAAAAACCCATTCTGTTGAGTGATTGTAGTTAACCACAACACGGCCCGGCACTTTGTTGTGCTGGTTTGTAAGGGGAAGGGTTGAGCCCCCTTCAACGTGGAGGCCTTGAACTCTGCAGCGCTCCTGCCGACTCCCTGGTCCTCGTTAACCTCAAATCAAACCACTGCCAACCTGAGAGAGAGAGAGAGAGAGAGAGAGAGAGAGAGAGCACACAATGGAGAAAGAGTATTTTCAAAAGTCAAAATGACTTTTATTGATATCAACGTGCACCATTTTGCTTGATTCAGAGAAAAAATAAAGCACAATTTATATCCTTCCCATCATAGATTGGGAAAACACGATGTGGATTTTTTTAGTAGTAGTGTAACAATTACTTTTCAATTTCAGTAATAATATTAGTTACCAATCAGAGGAATACATTGTTATAACGTTACTTTTGTTATCACCCCTTCAAATGTCATTTAAGTTTAATCAGCCAATCTCCTTCCTGGATTTATTTTTGTCTTAAAGGACACGTTGCACCACACACTGCGCTAGCTAGCTAGCTGGGATTAAAGATGGAGATGTTTATAGTCAGTATCTGGAGGTAATCTAATTACTTTGATTTTGTCAATTATTATTACTTTTGAAATGAGTTGGGGAGACGGTTGTTAAAACTGCTATGTGTAGCATTTTGTGCTTCTCAGAATTAAAGACCATTTTCCCATAAACCCCCTTGCTTCCTGTCACAAAGAGGGTGTTACTACTAACCCCCTCCCACTCCGTGGTGTCATTCTGTTTTTTTTGAAGAGCAAAAAGAAGAACGAGAGCCGATAACAGCCAATGTAGAGGCCTATGGTCTCCTTTGTTTACGGTAATTATACTAATGTCTCAAAAGTAGTGTGTTGATGATTTTTTAATGTTGCAATGCTACATGTTGCACCTTTAAGTAATGAGTCTATGTTATGTCTGAGTGTGACATGATGTATGGATGTGGTTTGGTCTAAACAATACATTAGTGGGAAAACACCTCCGCCCCCCTGGTGAGCGAGACGTCTGAACAGACTGGCTGAATGAAACAAAAAGAACATAGAGTTTCAATGTTAAATGAGATGTGCACCATTTGGAAAAGTGACACCTACTTTTTTAAAATGTTTGATAGAACAAAATCAAAACAAATTCTGACACTATTTAAAATGATGGCACTTCAAATGGATCCACCATATTTTAAACGTATTGAATGATGAAGCAATTTCAATTTTTTCCCCCTATAAACCAAATCAACCAAACAGAGAAAATCACAAAAAAAACAAAAAACAACAACCCAAAGCTGTTCTGCCCAAAGTATGTGGCTATCAGCAGCCATAGCTCACAGAGCATTGTCTGTGCAGATTGTGAGCCAGTGGGTGTACATAATTTATGGATAATTTAAGCTTTTTAAAGTCCTTCTAAGCATGCAGAGGGACCTTACTAGCCCCTCTTTAGAGCGTCCTTCACAAACATTATTAATCAGGTCCCCATTCTCACAGCCCCTAGCTCTGGCTGCAGACAATGGGCTAAATGAATCCCAGCACACTGGGCTTGGGAATGGGTCCACTACACATACAGTATTCATCAATCATAGTCTGCATCTATTGTCAGGATGCTATGACTCCCGACCCTTGCGCTCCTCTACTATTTCTTGCTTTTAACGGCGGCGATCTGGGAATGTGAGCTTATTCTACTGTAGACTAAGAGCAAGAGAATCAGCTGAATGCCCAAAATGGAAATGGGTGAAAATGTACGATAGAGTGCCTGCGACTGTATCCTGGGAGAGAAGGTTGTTCCCATCAAGAAAACATCCATGTGAAGACTTTTATTCCAAAATGAGATGGACATTTGAAAAAAAGTGGCACCTACTCTTAGAAAATGATCAATAGTGCAAAAGTAAAAGAAATGATGGTATTTTTTTATTGAGGTAACTTGAGAAACACTTTTTACCCACTGGTATTGAATGACGAACTTCAGGTGCAGAAGAACTGTGTCTAAAATGGATATCTGTTGCATTTTGGGATACGTCTCCTCAGATGTAAGGAGGCCAGGCGGCTGCGGAGGACCGATTTAGACGTGTCCTTGGAGGTCAGTCGACAGGGGGACGGGTGGAGCGACCGGTGGCAGGTAACTCATTCAAGCTGGTAATGAAATGAAGGTAGCCTCTGGGCCTGGAGGCACTGACAGCGCTGCCAACAGTCGCGATGTCACCGTGCACAATTTCACCTCGTCCTGCCAACTCTCCGTCTGACATCATTACATATCGGACGGAGGTCAGCCGATTGCACTACTCCACTTATGGATTAGCTTGGAATAAGAGTGTGATTCATTAGGCTTTTGTGGTCATGCTTGGGTCATGGAAATAACACTGGCAAGGATGGGGGATCAATTCCCAGGAGGGCCTCCCAAATCGTCCAGATCGTTTACCAAATGGCATGTGCAGCTTTTAGTTATTGTATCATCAGGGATCAAAGTTTAGAAACTTTGAACGGGAAGATTTTTACTGTCTCATAGCATAAAATGACCAGAAGTACATCTACAGGGTTGATAGGGTTACTGATCAATACCAACGCCTCAACAATTTGTCCAGGCGCTCAGATTTCCGGCTTCCAAAACTCGCCCACCCTTTGGCATTTCAACTTCTATCAATGTTTTTGCAACTCCTACCTAGGTCATACACCACTTAATCCCTGTTTACCCAAAAACTGAACCGACCTCAGACCATCTCGGGAGGTGGTCTGAGTTCTGATCGCTTCAAGTCTGCCCTGCGGTTTCGCCTTATGGGCGAACACAAAGCGCTCCCGGTGCACTTGTCATTACAATCGCTTCTCCCGTTACCTTTTTGTTGCCCCACGGCTTACCACACGCTGAAAAACAAACCAACGCAGGCAAAACATGGCCGGACGAAGGGTTGTGTGGACGGAGGAGGAGAGGAACAGGGGACCACATGAAAGCACAGTTACAGACAACACATGAAAACACAAAGATCTTCCTTCAGTTCGCTGTGGAAAGACGAGAGGGTTGACTAGGATGCCTGTGAAAGAAACTGAGACAAAGCTGAGAGCTGGTGGGCAGTCAGGCGATATTTAGGATGAGCTTGATGTCGTAGAAACCCAAAAATCAAAGCGTTAGTTAGTTTAGCTAGTTAGCGGTCTGAGTCCAAAAGGTACAAGTGTGAATGGGAAGTGGACTGAGACCCCAAGACCACCAGAAAGAGTTGCTCTTTCAAGACCTGGGGCAGTGTGGATGCAAAGAGAACTACAACACACGGTTAGAAAGACTGTCCAGTAACTGAAAGGTCACCAGTTCAACCCTGTTAACAGCCAATATGTCCTTAAACACGACAGCGCCAACTGAAACCCCGATGCAGGTGTCACCCCGTGTACCGAAGCAACTCCTTCACCGCCCCACCCGTCGGCTGTAACCTTCTGCGCTCCCACATCTGAAGCTGACATGATTGCCATCCCCTATTTCAGCCGGGTTCTTTTGATGAGGAGAGCACCTTTTCTTTTCCTCAACTCAAGGGCAATGCTCATCTCTCTGTGGGAACACTGAAGAGACAGAGCTATCCCAGAGGATGAGTCCCGGGGAGTATTTGCAGATCAAACTCCAGTATTATCATAAGACAGAATGGGGAACGGTTAACCCTGGGTTTTTTTGGTTTTTTTGAGAACTTTTTTTTTTTGTTGTTGTTGAGAGAAGCGCATTATTATTGATGTATATGCTTTGAAACATCAAAAGCGTTTGATCCGCGCCGAAAATAAAGTGATGCCTCGATTCTTTCATGGCATCACTCATTAGGGAAGTTGCATTGAAAAGGGAGGCTTTGTACAGGGAATCGTTTTAAGTTTAAAATGGGTTTACAATAGCTTACCGCGAGCACAGCGAGATTACAGACTCGGAAAGTGAATGAAAGACTGTGCAAAGTGCAGCGTGTACATCTCCAGATGAGAGAAAGACTTTCTGAACTTGAATACCCCCCCTCCCTTCTTTTTTTTTTTACGTTCTCCTTTTAAATCCCAAAGTAAGTTTTTTTGCAGCGGCGTGCTCGGATGTGTGACAGGTGAAATATTTATCCAGGGTGAGACGGGGGAAGCAGTCAAAGACGGCCTATCTTGTTTGAGTCCCCACGGAGACAAAGGCTATTGAAGGGCTGACAAGCTTGTGCATGGAAGGGCCCAGCATGGCTCGGAAAGTGGTTGTAAGCGATTGAAAGTGAGACAAACGGGAAGAAAAGAAGGGTGTATCTCGGGGCGGCTATAGGCTATATGACGCTGTAATCTGGGGTCTTTTTAAAAGCCATCTCTCCCCGTCAAGACGTGGGGGTTTCTCTCACGCCGAGGCCGAGAGCAAGGAGACGAAAACCTTTCAGAACCGCTTGACTTCTGCCACGGTGGCTGGCCCCAACTATCTGATAGCCTTTCTCCTTTTACACGGTGGCCCTTTATCGCCAGGCTGAATGGAGACAAAGTGCCCTTACCTGACCCGACCTGAACCTGCCTCCGGTTGCATTCACAAGGCTGTCGGCTGCCAGTTTCACCTCGACACGTTGAAAAAGGAAATAAAATGAAAACAAATCTTTTTAAAGCATAGGTAGATATATAAAATACAATATTGTTTTTTTTTTATTGAGTCTCCATCTTCCATCTTCCTTTTTTCATTTCTTTGTTCCTCACTATGGTGTTCCTCACTGTGGTGTTCCTCACTGTGGTGTTCTTCACTGTAGTGTTCTTCACTGTGGTGTTCTTCACTGTGGTGTTCCTCACTGTGGTGTTCTTCACTGTGGTGTTCTTCACTGTGGTGTTCCTCACTGTGGTGTTCTTCACTGTGGTGTTCTTCACTGTGGTGTTCCTCACTGTGGTGTTCCTCACTGCTCCTCCCAGAGATCACCTGTCAATCAAACAGTGTGTCCAGTACTGTGACGTCTTTCTCCTTGGATTTTCTGTTGATGGAGTTTGAGTTCCTGTAGGTGGCGCTCTTTTCTTTGTCTGTTCAGCCACGGTGGCTATCGCTGCTCATGCTAACTACCCTTTCAAACTATTAACTCACCATATTTTATGTGAATGTTCACTGCTGAAAACCAAAAACCGGCAAAAGATATTAGGAGCCTTTTTCTTGTAAACATCCGCTTTATTGATTCTCAATAAATTCCACCAACAGCTCGGTACATAGTGAGTCTAATTCATTTTTCTATGTGGTCATGTTGTTTAATATTAGGAGTGTTTGTACAGATGTAGCCATGGTAGAAGTTTCACAAAATAAAGGTATGACGGCTCTATTTCAAGCAAGTCTTTAAATGTGAAAATTAGTAAATTCCAGAGATGTAATGGAGGTAAAAAGAAAAACACCGATTGCCACCAGTGTCAGTTCAGTGTAGCAGGTAGCTTACATGTACATGCTGTACTTCTCATTGCCCTATAACATGTAGTTATGTTCCAGACTGATATTGCATGAACTGGATACAAACATGATATTTATCCTCTGAATACAAGCCAGGCACGGTTGACCATCATGGATGAAACCATAAGACACCTGCCTCCAAATCAAGCCTCCTCATCCAAAGCCCCTTCTGCCAGAACGGTGGCATGTCAAACTGCATGTGCACAGATTGAAAGCCAGGCCGCCATCTATTTCACTCATAACTGTGTGATTACTTTTGATCTGAATATCAGCCATATCTCTGAAAATAGCCAAACTATCAATAAAGTTTCAGCAGCCTGGTGCAGTTTCACCAGGAACTGGTACTGGCTAAAATAACTCTTACTAATAGTGCAACTTGTAGGTGAAGGTGGAAATTTGAATTGCAGAATGTCAGCGCTAGATATGTTGTATAAACCAAGTGACATAATCCATGAAACACACATTGCCCTAAAGCTATCTCCCTAAATATTAATTCTGATCGCTTATGTTTTATAGAAACATGTCTTTCTGGAAAATAGAAATGTAAGCTAACTCGCATTTCATTTTATTTATTTATTATTTTTAGATTGGATTGCATATAAGCTCAGTGAGAGGTCAGGAATGTATGTTGAGTTGAGTACATGCTACTGTACAAAACTCAACATGGACACTTATTACATAGTTTATTTATTTTTTATTATATTTATTTTCTATTACAGTTTGCGCAGTTGTTACAATATTTACATTGTGAGTTGTACATTGTGAACGACAACAGCATGTGAGTCGTACCGACATTTTTTGAAAAGTTACGTTAGCGGAACTTTTATAATGTTAACCCTTTGAACACAAGAGGACGCGTGCGTGCTCTCCTTGTAAGGAAGTGACATCGATTCAAGAGCGATGCTGCATTCACGGCATGTGGGACTAACCGGTTAAGCGTTTAGTGGTACAAAGCGACGACTCGTTTGAAGCCTTGGCGTCGCCGTTAAAGTTTGTATGAGGCTTATAGACTTTGATTGATTCCGATCAGCATCTTACACGTGCACAGCGATGCATCACAGTTAATTGGATACAGCAAAACCAAACATTGCAACGTCAATATTTTAAGAGCTGTGATCACAAAATACCTCTGTGATCATCGTTCATTTTATTTTTTGTCTTTGAAATTAACGTATAATTTCCTACACATCAGAACTGAAGTCGTAGTAATCGGGGTGCATCTCCAAACCGGCAGTTCACAAGTAGTATTTGCGACCTGAAAGCTACAGTTACTATTTGATCTACTTTTTTCCCCACTGGACCTGAATGCAGCACGCTTTGAACAGTCCTGATGGAAACGCGGTTCATTGGCGAGTAGACTGGAAAATCCGTATTACCATCAGCAGCGGGCGGTCAGAGGTTTTCAGTTTGGTGCGTTAAAGTTTATTTCATTTTTTTGAGGTGTTTATGTGCACCAGCATATGTCGGCTCCACGACTCTATGGCTGCCGGTGTCAGTTTGTTTTGTTAACCTTTCTTCTAGTTAGCTAACGTTAGCTAGCTGGCTGATGTGACTAGCTAGCATGGTTCAGTGACTGTCCGCCTGCTCAGCTTTCCAGTCAATGGGTCGCATTGTAGCTGGCTTAAGTCACAACACGAACCTAGTCTAGTTTTTAGTTTCTCCAGCACCCGCTTATTTCTAATAATTACGGTTAAGTATCGTTTGGTAGTCCGCTGTTGTTTATGCTAAGCGAGCTAACAAAATAATGTTATGCTAGCTTGGAGTTTTTAGGTAACGTCAAGCGTCCAAAGTACTTTTATCAGTTTTGTCTATTTACTACACAGGCAGCAGCCAAGTGGATTGTACGTCGTAAGAATTAAACTCCGGGGCCCTTCATGGCGGCTCCAACTCTGCAACAGCCCAGTTTCTTACTGGTAAGTCTCTGTTATGCTTGTCGTTATTTTAGAAACACCATGGATCAGAATCAGTAATAATTGTTGATGTCATTTCTTGTAAATCCTATTTGTCAACGGCGTGGTTTCCTTGTTTTCATTTTCATTTTTTCTTTTCTTTCTATGAGCAGTGATGACTATTACATGTCTTCCACTGCCCCTTTGAATTGTATGTGAGGTCCTTTTGTCCCTCTACCATGTGTATCAGTATGCACTGTTTTACTATCTAAGTTGTCAATATGTCCCTGCTCCTAATCCACCAAATCCAAGTATAGGCTCTTTCAGTCCACTGCTATAAGTAGTTGTTGAATTGATGTCGCTTTTTATTCCAGGCCAACCTTAAAGCTGATTCAACCACCAAGTCTCTCCTCCAGCGATGCCAAGATCTGGTGAAGGTCATCGATGACTATCCTGCAAAGGTACTGTAACCTGTAGAAGAGGGAATCACTGGCACCCCCACCCCCTATTACACTACACTCGTCCACGGTGACGCATCCAACGTAGACCTGCGGATGAGGTTCTGTGAGCCTGATTGTACGATGATGCTGTTGCAGTTTGTGTTGCCTGTTTGTTGTGTTT
>CABFOQ010027445.1:8045-40261 GCA_900660455.1 Gephyroberyx darwinii | reverse complement strand
TAAAAAGTATAGATAAAGTGTATATAAAGTGTTTAAGTACAGGTTGACAAATAGTGCAGTTGTGTGTAATTAAAAGGCAATAATAGACAGTACATTTGAGATGTAAATATCAAAAATATAAGTGTAAGTCCAGGATGAATGGCATGGGTGGGTGTGTGGGTGGGTGTTAGAGTCTCTAGGTGTGTAAAGTCAGCTCCCGTGTTTAGGGTCAGTGTGTTGGAGGACGAGCTTGGAGAGGATTATGGTGTTATCTAATAATCAGTATAATGTATTATGTTAATGTGAGGATTAATTTAAGTCTCATGTCGCCTAATGTGTCCCGTAGCCACATTAGATAAATGAACTACAAATAAAATATCAGTATAATATATGCACATTCAAACTGGCCACCACGGAAAAATCCAAGACACCAGTTAGAAACAAACATTTAGAAATTCGGTTGGGTACCCAAAGACATAGAGACACAAGAATCACACATCCCATGATAAGACAACTGTTTAATTCTACTTTTTGATAGCCCCACTAATGCCTTGTTTTACAGTCTTTACCAGTTAGTAATTTCCTTTTGACAACAATAAGCTGTTCTGTTCTATTCCATTATTTTGGAAAATCTTCACTCAAGTTTCTGGAGTTAATTATAAGAGCAAACTATTTTCCTGTCAAGAATTGTATTCATGCTATAAGAAATCAATAAATATTATTTCATACTGAACTGAGCATGGTGAATGGCTCAGCTTTTTTATTGCATACACTGTTTCAAGCCAACTATAAAGGATTGTAGCAGTTATCAAAAGTTTGTAACAACTTGATAGAGAATCATTCAGAATCCATCAGAATATTTTTTTTGATGAACAATCTTTACTTTGTTTTTTCATGCATTTGACACCTTGATTACATTCATTCTTTACCTCAAAAACTGCATGGTTTACAACCCAGGTCTTTTTTTTTTTACGAACATCTGGTGCTAAAGAGTGCAGCAATAAGTTAAAAGTGGAGCGCTGTGAAACTAGGTTCGAATTTCTCAATGTTTTGATTTGAGATTACTTTCTCTACAAGATTTGATATAAAAGGGAACCTGGAGACAGGCCTTTATTGTAGTTACTTAGAGTCAAAGGGTCGAGCTGTTGATAAAAGCAAACTGGGATGTTTAGTCTTCCTAGTCAGTAAGTGAACGAGATTCTAGCAAGACCAGACAAAATGCCATTGGGCATGGAACAGCTTATGCTGGGCCATCGTTGGGCCAATGTTGGCTTGCTACTTGGGAAAGCGGCATCCCGGCACTGCCAACCTGTGTTGCTCATGACATACTATGTCATACTCATTCTCCCATTGTAGGGCAAATGAAAATAAAATAAATTTTCATTAACATTTGAACAAAAACATCACCTAAACACGATTGGGGTCAGAAACTTTTATTACAATTACCGGACATTTAATAAAGATTAAAAACAGTAATGCCAATTTCAGTCATAATTTGGACTGAAAAAAAACAAAAACTTCAAACTGCATTTTTACTCAAGTTCATTCCTACTGTTTGTTAAAACATTTACCAGGGCACACAATTTCAACCAAGCTATGTGTACTACATACTGGCTTTAGGGGGGGCCTACCCGGTACTAGATAATAAAGTGGCCGGGGAGTGTATATGACCTCAAAGGATATGCCATCACCTAGAGTCCAAATTAAGGTAGAAACCAGAAACAATGGAAAGCATTTATAGAGGATAACTTGACTGACAAAGTCAAGAGATTTTGCGAGGATCAAATAAATTACCTGAAAGTAATAACTATTGTTTTGACAATACTTTGATATATATCAGATGCTTGTGTTCTATTAAACAACCATAATACCACTGCTAACTGGACCTTGCCTTTGAATGCTACATCGTCTGTTATTGAGTTTTAGCAGTAAGTTTTTTTCCCAAATAAAATTTTGTTTAACTGATAAAATTTAAAAAATGTAATTATTCAGAGATCACATATTGATTATACAACAATTGAATAAATTGCTGTAATGAAAGCCTGTGCTATTTGAAAGGGTGTAAATTCAATCATCCATTATACAACCATGATATTATCACTATAACCTGTTGACAAAGACAGTGGGACCTTTCTCTGTGCCTTCTGCTGTCCTGGACCATCTGCTACTTCTGTGTCTGGAAGGGAATGAGATCCACTGGAAAGGTAAGATTGATTTGAGAGGATCTCAGTCTGTTTGCATATGATCCCCACTGTTGAACTCAAACGCAACTTCACCCAAACCAACAAGGTTGAGAACCACTGGCTTAACTTGTGGATGACTGGTCTGACTGTGAAATGGTTAAAACTAATCTACACGTCCAAATAATTCAGGATGTTTTTTGGGTCGAAAGCAAACGCTGATGAGTTGGGTTTGCAATTACAAAAATCCAGGAAAGAAGACAACAATTTCAATATGTACTGCCAAGTGATCTCTGGTAAATGCAGTGCAAAAACATAAGAGCAATGAGCACTAAGTGTCCCCTGTGATTAGGAGCTGGAAGATCACTATTTGGCACTTCCATTTACAAATACGCAGGATCTGATGGAACTAGCCCTTGTGCTATTTTGGGAAAGCCCCCATGTAGAAACCTAGCCTGGATAGTTTTGGAAAGAAAGAGCAGTGGACATCTCAGAGCGCTGAGCGCTCAGCTTTTTGTTATTAAATATACTTAAGTAAATCATGACTTGACTTGACTCTGAATCTTTAGTTAAACATTTTTATTCAACATTAGTGGTGCTGTTGGTCCGAGGAGTGACTCTTCCCTGGCATCGGTTACTACATGTATCCCGATGCTTCACGGCTAGCTGATTCACAGGTATCACTCCACTTACAGTATATTGTCTTTTCCATTTGACTGTATGATTAGTTTCATTACATAGCAGCAGTACCAGTGTCAACAGAACATTTATCTCAGGTTTGGATTGATGCTGGAACCCAAATATTGTATTCTTATGCAATATGCTTGGGATTCCTGACTAGCTTTGGGAGCTACAATAAGTACAACAACAACTGTTTCAGGTAAGTTGTAGCAGGGGTGATATACTATTGAGCTAAGGTGGATTACCAAAGAGTAGAGTAGAGTGGGCTGGTCTACTGGAGGCAGAAAGGGTACATACTGAGACCAGACACATACAGTGCAGCTGATTTGGATTTAAAAGGCAACAAATTTGACAAAAACCCCATATACATTACCACCAGAGTAAAAACCCAGGGAATATTTACAACAAATATCATTGATTTAAAAACTCATCACTCATAATTTAAACTTCAGCTTCAGCAAATCATACACCCATTATCACTCTATGAAAAATGTCTTGTTACTTTTTAGTTGACAAAACTACAAATTATTTTAATGTAATCATTGTTTGAATTTCCTGCTGTTTATTAGTCTGCATGGATTGATAAAATTAACACTGTAGTCACCAAAGTTTATTTTCTCTCTCTTTCTCTCTGTCATTCTCCAGTTTGTTGGGCTTGAGAGCGTCATGACGCCCCTCTCTGATCCGAAAAGGACATCGCAGAGGGCTTCTGCTGGTGATAATCTGTATTGTCTGCTATCTGTTTGGCCTGTTAATGGAGTCAGAGGTGAGCAGTAAAATGATCTGCACATTCATTGTTTAGTCACACAAATAATTCATAGCGTGAAAGCTGCACACATTCATCTAATCCATTAACACCCAATATACTGCATATGCAAACTTTTGTGTAACTAAGAAGTCATGAATTTTGTAAAATGTTGTGTCTCCTGTTTTGTAATAAAAGGCAGCTCCACTGTGAATGAGATCTGTTTGCTTATATAAAGATAATAAAAGATAATTGACCATTTATTTTCCTGTTTTTCCTCAGGCTGGGGCATACATCCTCCAGCTCATTGATCACTTTGTGTGCAGTGGTCCTACTCTACTACTGTTGGCAGTCATCCAGTCAGTCATTATTGGATGGATATATGGTAAGATATGGTTGTTGTCTTGTATGTTGCTATTACATTAGAATTACTCTAATTGTGCAGAGTTGCATAACGGTCTTGTAAACATGAACCATGCTTGTCTAGGTGAACAGCTCTGTGAGACTGTAAGTGTATAAGGCCGGTCGTATTACTTTGTTGGTATTCAAATAATCACTCCCTTTGATTGCACAATGTTTTTTTCCTGATATGTATATTCTCAAGGGAACCTTTGTATTTTCGATCCTGAGATACAACCCTCTGAAGTTCAACAACACCTATGTGTATCCGTGGTGGGCATACTGGTTAGGCTGGTTTCTGGCTGTGTCGTCTCTCGCTATGATTCCAATAACCATGATCTTCAAACTGGCCTGAGGAAAAGGGACTCTCCAGCAGGTCAATGGCATTGTTAACAGCTGCTTGCTGATGATTTCCCAGTCATTGTTGGACTCGTCACTTATATATATTTCTCTTTCAAAAGTAATAATGTTACATTACCTATTAATCCCTGGGAGAAGTAATACCTTACAATACATGTTATATTACTTTTCAGTAACCAAATAAAAAATGGACATTGTTTCCTCTTACCTTCAAAATCCCTTGCCAGTGAGCCTTGAGCACATCATTGGGGCCACTTTTTGTGGCCCATGCTTACTGTAATGCTGTGGAATACCTTTATGACTATATCTATATTAATGTCTTCCCCTAGTGTCTCAAGACAAGCTGCCGACCTGCAGATGACCTTCCAAAGATGGTGAAGGAACGAGCAGGCCTCAGTGCCCTAACGCATGCCCCTGATGATGGAAAGTACAGCAATACTCAATGAAATGCTATTCCTTTGAAAACAATCTTCTTCTGTATTACATTTTGTGTTTTAAAAATGCGTAGAACAGGTGGAGTTTTATATGATTGGTTAGGTTTCACAGTTAGGTTTTCTTCAACTTTTCTAGCTGTGACTAGCAGCTGGTATATTTGGTCTGTGTTCTCTGCCGGTCTGAGCCAAAAATTTCAAAACATGTTGTGCTGGTTTTCATCGATATCTGTTGATCCTAAACTTGACGAGTGATGGCTTGTCTGACTCAGGAGTTTCCTATTGATTGGGTATGCATGTTGATTTTGTGTTCCTCCGTTTGTAAAGTGTTTTGTGACTGTTTCGAAAAGTGTTATATAAATGGAGACCATTATTACGTACATACACTCTACATGCTAACAGACTCATTTGGGATCAGGTAAAATTACAAATTCTTTTAAATTGGGGGCAATTATTGTCTGCTTTATCTTTAAAAGTCAGGCTTATTTATCTTCATTGTTTCCATGCTTGCCTTATGATTAATATTCTGACATAATATGCTTTGGTTCTTGTTCAAACTTATTTCACTGATACAAGATAATATTCCTCAAACTATGTGGAACCTACTAATCATTCTTTTGTGTAATTCCTATTTTTTATCTCGACAAATGTGTAAAACTGACAGCTATCCAGAACATTAACATCATTTGTTAATCTCTACCTCAAACCCAACCCTAATATACACCAATCACAAATTATGTGCTTGCTAAAAGTGAGATAATCTACCTCAGTATATTATGTCAAATGGCTACTATGTTTATTACACTGTGTATTGTACACAGTACAATATTGTGTAAACCTGCTATGCACACTTCCTCAGGCTTTCAGAAATTAATGTTTAGCTATTTGCTGCTTAAGTCTAAAATATAACTACTCTTTGTCTATATGGACTTTAATATTGCATTAAAGAGACAATCTAGATTACTAAATATATGAGGGGGTTTTTGGGAACTTCTCCAATTATACATGACTGTCTTTGTATAATAAAACACTTTCTAGGACAACATGGCTCATTCTTTTCAATTCTCTTGAACTCGTGATACATGCCTGAGTTGAGTGAGTGGATTGAATCTGGACAACTAATCCATAAATTATTCCTAAGCAGCCGGACTATTCTGGAGGCCCACTACAATGTTCTTGTAGTGTTGTATATCATCTCATAATCGCCTTATCGCACAATGAAAAGTATAAACCACAGATGAATAGGGTGGAAAAACTTTCCTCTTAAAGTAAAGGAACATGCCTATACAGTTGGTTGTCATTTCTTTGAGAATGGTCTGCTTCTGTAATGTTTTAGTATTCCTACAGCATTTCCTGGCTAGCCAGACAGTGTTTCATACTATGAAAAAAAATGCAAATTCAACTTACTGAAAGATTTTAAACAATAGTCATTTTATTTATATTAAAAAAGCAATGTAAAAAAAAGCCTTAAAAGTAATCAGAATTCAGTTAATTGGGTACACTTGTTCTGAGGATTTTAATATCATCGACCGGTCGATCTTGAGTGTTGGTCTCCACCATTCCAATTCGGTTCAGCACTCCAATCCCTTGGTATACTCTTCCAAAAATAGTGTGCTTTTCATCCAACCACTGCGTGGGTCCCAGAGTAAGGAAAAATTGGCTTCCATTAGTGTCCGGTCCTGCATTGGCCATCGCCAGAATACCTGCACCTTAACAGACACACACAAATAAAATGAGCATTAAAAGCTTTCTGACTTCTCAGTGTTATAAATATTTTACCATTAGGTATGGCATATATAATAAAAAGCAACAGTAATACAAAGCAGGTCTTTTTGGTGGTTGATTTTAATCAAATTTTCAAGAGATAATGAAATGTTACATTCAGAATTACCAACACGTTAACGTTAATAAATGTAATTAAGATAGTGTTTAGTCACACTTGTACAACATAGCCAGACACTTTATTTACTTTGAGATGTTCTTCCCTCCCCTCAATGGGATTGCAGTTCTAAGATGAATCTATCAGTAACTCTTCAGGAAACACTGTCAACTTCAAACAAAGCTTCCTTTTACCAAATTGTTTTCAATAAACAAATCCAAACTAAACATTCAATACATTCTTGTAAAATTTCTTATAATTCTTCATATTTTGGAGATGTTAGGATCAACGAGGCTAAACCCACACAAATGTCAAGTTTCTGATGGTGCAATTGATGTGATTTAAGTTGTGGGGTACACGAAGCCATAAACTGCCATAAACTGCCATAAACTGAAGTGGCGCAAATGACAGTCACATCCTTGGAAATGGAGACCAAAAAAAGCCCACAACCAAACGATGACAGTCTATATTCATGCCTACGATACCTTTCGATGTGAAATCCATATTATATTTGGATTAAATTTAGAGTTAATTTGCTTAAGAAAAATTCACTTTTATCTCTTCCCAGAAATAATACTTTTCACTGTGCTTACCTGTGAATTTCAGTTCAGCATGGATCTCATCTTCAAACTGTTTACCAAATATCGAGGCACCACCCCGGCCTGTAAGGAACAAAAGGATCACCAAGCTGCAGATTTGTCGTCAAGTAAGGTAAATGTCTAAAGGACAGACAGAAAATTATGTTCCTACACTGTATTGTGCAGTGAAACAGTGAACGTCACACACATGACGTACATGCCTCCCCCGCATCAGCTGTAGTATGCCAATTGGCGAGTTAACTAATATAATAATAATAATAATTTTGAACTTAAAAGGTGCATGCAGGGTCATGACCTCTCTGGAGCCTGTGTTACATATATATATATATATATGCACGTTGAGAGGAAATCAGATTCCATATTCCAAATCTGAATACCATAAGGACACAAGATGCACATTAATTGTATATATAAGCAATTACTTTTGAAATGATCTTTTCTCTTTTGTATTGTTTGAACACTAGAGGCTAGCATGTTTTAGCCTGGGTCATCACAGTTCCAGTGAGCCCAGCTGAACTCACTATTGTGTAGATGTAGGCGTCAAGATGGAATCAGGCGTGGATGCCATCAAGTTTTAAGTCTGCTGTGTGGCAGCATTTGGGGTTTTTAATTGAGGAAGAAAACGGCAACAAGACAAGTGACAAGACAAAGGCTGTTCGATTAACCCAAACCTCTCAGTAGGGTACCTTCCCCCCACATACCCTTTTGAAACCCTTTTGTTAGACCAGACCCCCACACATACACTGGGGTTGGTTGAGAGTCAGTTTAGCTATGTGATGAATGATGAACCCACCTGTTCCTGTTGGATCTCCACCTTGCACCATGAAGTCTTTGATTATTCGGTGGAACTTGGTGTTGTTGTAGTAGCCCCTTCTGGCCAACTCAGCAAAATTCTTGCAGGTCTTAGGTGCATGCTTCCAGTAAAGCTCCAGTACAAGTGTCCCCATACTGTAATACATGATGAACATTAGCTTCAGCCAGTCTCAGTGATGTACAGCCTTCCCCAGTAGTAACAGTTATGATCTTACTAGCAGTAGTTAGCTACCTTCAAAATATCACAAAGTAACGGTGAAACGTGACCTCGTACATCTCATGCATTAACAAGTAACCAAACAATGGCAAACTCCTGATAGAATAAAGGGGCAAGAAACAAACTAAACTGACCAGAACTGACACATTTAACGAAACCAAAACGTACTAGCATTTGACTGGGAGTTAGTGATTATTTTAAATTGTGGGATAAGTTTGGCATCACATAAGTTATCCCTGCTAACAACCTAAAGATAGCCATTAGCTAGATAGCTAACTGTTAGCTAGCCCTGATAGAGGACCCTATGAGAATCTTTTATCATTTGGCTGTTTACTTCTCCCATAGGGTCCTGTCCTGCTCCATTGACGTTTTACTGCACGAAAGACAGCGAGCCAGATAACGAAACCAATACGTCGAATTTCACTGACCTAAACAGATGTCCATAATCCTTCACTTGTCTACTTGGGGGGCAGTGGGTGGCGCTCCATTTCCTAAGCACAAATAAACTTTTATACTTTGTTAAAGACAGGTATACTTCAACATTTCCATTCCATGAAATCCAGGATGACTGACTCTTCTTCGGCACTTCGCGTGCACGCTGCTTATTGCGCAGACGCAAAGTGCTGTATGTCTGCCATCTTGGATTTCATTACAATGGAAAATTTGGAGTATGCCTGTCTTTAACGAAGTATAAAAGTTTATTTGTGCATAGGAAATGGGGCGCCACCCGCCGCCCCGCAAGTAGACAAGTTAAGGATTATGACTTAAGGATTAAGTCCGTGAAATTCGACGTATTGGTTTCGTTATCTGGCTCGCTGTCTTTCGTGCGGTAAAAAGTCAATGGAGCAGGACAGGACCCTATGGGAGAAGTAAACAGCCACATGATAAAAGATTCTCATAGGGTCCTGTATCAGGGCTAACCGTTCGCCAGCTAGCATTCGTTAGCGTTGGTAAACTTACGTTGTCTCCAAAGCCACTGTGGGTGGCTGCCATGAATCTGGAGGTACCCCTGACATGATCACCCCAAATGACTAGTTTCCAGTAGTATAAAATCAAATCTGTATCAATGAAAGGTTTCTTTAGCAGCTTAGCACGTTCATTGATAATAGCAGGCGGAAGTCACTTCTTCATTTCCTCTGCATGCGCGAGGAACACAACAACCTTTGACCGCCGTCTACCGGGGAAATAAAGTAACGCTATCTAAAGATAAAAATGCAGAAACTATTTATTGATACACTGTATTCTTTTGTATTGTCTATAACTTTAGAATGACTTGCTATTATAATGCTATCATATGAACTTAACCTATTATGGAGCTGCCTTCTGTACCTTGTCTCTTTTTATCTGGTGATACTAAGCCAATTAATGGTTAAATACAATAACATAGCAGAAAAAATAAATTTAATGTTATTAAATATCTGACATGTTATGTTAGTTGTTCCAGAAGGGTATGGCCTCTCTGTATTGTGTCTTTTGAATGACCATTATTTGGTGTCCAGTTGTGCAGCTCACTGTTGAATGTTGCCCCACTCTCATCAGTTTGTAGTGACCCTGAAGAGGAGTCAGTGACCTAAATAGTCAATTCAGACTACAAACTAATCTATTATTTCAATATTTTCATGTATTCGGTTCATAAGTGTTTGAGAAACAAAGATGATTCCCTCTCCTACTCCTACATTTTGTTTCTCAAAAGTGAAAAAAGTGACATTGAAGTGATGTTTTCTAACCACTCCACACACCCTGAAATTTCAGCACCACAAACAGCATGGCTCTGTTACACTCTGTCAATAGATTTTTCTGTTATTATTAAAACAAATAATAAATAAGCTACATTTAACTTGAAATGCTTAAAATGAAAAAAAAAAAAAAAATTAAATATGTTTAACATATCATGAAGTAAACTTGAGTATCAAGATGGTATTCCAGAGAGATGCATTTGGAAGTTGAATTCAGAGGAGGGAGGGTGGGAAAGACGGGGGAGTAAAGACAACATGTTCACACGCATCTGTTTTTGATTCACACACAGAGAGACAGAGAGAGAGACAGAGTTCAAGGAAGCAATACTCATAGTGGCCTCTTTGTTTATTTTTAATCACAGAGTTCTCCAGTGTCAGCAACATAATATGCCATGCAGGTGCAATAACCTGAAACAATCAGGAGGCAAAAGGTGCAGGTTCTCAGATGAGGGTAGAAGACGTTTCACTAGTGTTCTCTAAATGCAGGACAGGGGCAGACAATCTACACAAAGCTTCAGGGTGGCGCCAGTGTACCTTCACAATGGGACTGAAACATAGGAGGTGCTATCATATGTCAGTGTAATACTGTTGATCGTCATAGGTTTGCTTGTGTATGTCTCCATACTTTAAATACAGGATAGTGAGATCAACCGTCTCACCATCTGTGGGCTCTGGTTTTAGGTCTCTTTTATCTATTGAATGTGTCATCAGAAATTTATGTTGGAGACTAAGGGTAAAAAGAAGTGAAGATCATCTTATGTAGTTGTATGAGCAGCACTCAGGGAACATCATTACCAGACAGTGTTAGAACACCTACAACAGCTCAGCACTGCCAGATAAGATGAGCTCGGAGGGCCATTATAAATTCAGACCACACTTAAGCCCGCGGTGAAAACAGCCAAGATCTCAGACTTAAACGACACCCTAACAAATTATTGCAGCTAACTTCAATTTGCCATGGCACAATCTAGATAGCCAAACGTCTTAATAAAGTTTGCCACTATTATGGGTATCATGAATGCAGGGACAATTTCCTCTTGGAGTGAGTCTTCATCCAGTCTGCTTGAATCATTTACCTACGTGGACCTGTACTGACTTCCACAGCTCCACTCCACTCATTCTTCTAATCACCTCCCACACTAGAGCAACCACAGAGAGCTGGGCATGCCATGTGATCCAAGTAAACAGGCACCGATGTTAACTACCAAGGACTGGGACTGTATCTTCTCTTGAGATGAGTCTTTACCCTGTAGCAAGTCCTGCAATTACCCATCAAGCCAATTAAAAAAATCACAAACACATTGCACAAAAAATAGTAATTTTATGACAGGAGTGACTTTAACTGAGTTAAACTCTGTTGCAGTACCTCATATTGTGCATCTGAAAATTATCTTTCAAACCAAGAGACAAAAATAATAAATTGTTGAATTTTGTACTGCAAGTAGTCACTTTGACCTGACATAACATAAAGCAATAGTTTTCCAGACTAAATTGAAATCCCAGAAAACCTCAAACACCATTTGGGTTGTAGGCCTCGTTCTGTTCTCCAGTAGTCCTGTGTGCTGTTGAGCTGTCAGATCGAGACATGTCAAATTTGGAATTCAGGTTGAAAAAAGCCCAAGAACCCTTAGATATTTTATAATAATTATTGGGTTTCCTCTCCTTCCTCTTGTTGAATGACTTCTTGCATACCTGTATCATATGAAGCTATAAAGGTTTTCCTCAGAGATCCAATGTATTAGTTGATGGTGTTGGAGCAACACACAGCAGAAGGAGTATCGGTCAGTGAGGGAACCTGTGTGAACATCAAGCTCTTCATTCAAAGACTATTTGTTAAGGGTTTGGTTTATATGTGCACCCCACTGCCCTAACCCAGTCTCTCTATTGTGGTGCAACCAATCACACTGCACCCTGCAATAGCAGGTACGTCTCCTTGGCCATAATTGGCCAGATTAGCAAGAGTGCACACTGGAGTATGTGTGTCCTTACTGGACAAACTCTGGTTTATAATACATTCATAGAGCTTGAATAAGAGCCTAATAACAGCTAACAGCCAACACATTCATGAATACTGGTTTGATACAGCTGTTAATGAAAGCTTGCATAAAAGTCATGTCATTTGTGACCTGGTAGTGGATCTACCTATATAATTTCAAAATAAAATAAAAAGTCTTCCTGACAATCACCATTCATTCCAACTGAAAAACATGCTTCAGGTTTAGCTGTGGAAATATGTGTATTGATATCTGGTGTCAACATTGCCAGAAAACAAATCTAACATTAAAGGTGAGCATGGCTCTAAAGCATTTATTGTTCAGACCTATGATAGAACATTTCTTAAAAAGACTGTATGATGACAATGGTCTTAAAGCCTACGTACACCCTAGGTTTAGCAGAGGTCATCAGGGGATCAGAGAGAACAGCCGCCACAGTAACCAGGATGTACTGTGACTTGCAATCCATTTTAATTGGGTCTGAAGGGCCATTTGTGTATCAGGTGGAGTGTTAATGAGGAATTAGATTGCTATGCTGAGTCCCATGACAGCGTTGTTATGAAAATGGTAAAAGCACCGCTACAATTTCAGCATGCAAACATATTTTCTTCCATTAACCATTTCACTAATGTAACAAAAAATGTAGGATGAGGCATCTGTCCACAGGTTGGCGATAGTGGGCTGCAGGGGGACTCTCATTACAGCAGGGATCCCATGGGTGACATGGTGGTGACATGGAGAAGGTCTTGTTTATAAGCTTTACACAGTAGAAATCAGGAAGGTACATTATGGTGAATATGATCACATATGTGATTCAGAGGGGCACAAGATTACTCACTCAAGGCACATGATTACTGCACTACATCAGCTTCCTGGATCAGCCAAACAAAAACCTGTGGATAAAAACTAGAGTTGATAGATGCAGTAATGTCAGAGAATGAAGATATGTTGCCAAATATTTACACTCACATATTCATTCACAAGCCCCCTTTCCTACCCACACAGACCAAAAAAATCAAACACAGTAAATACCTGAAACCACTATGGTGGAATGTAATGCATTTGTGATAGCAGAAGCATATCCTAAATGTTGTAATATAGTCATTGTTAAGGAAATGTGTGCCACCCAGCTTTGTAAAATACCCTTTGCACATCTGGGGACAGAATTTATGTCAACTAACCTAACCTAACTAACATGGAAAACTGTCCTGCAACAAATTAGGTTGATAGTACAAATTCGGTTAATGTACATGGGAACAGATGGCATGAAAACAATCTTTGACAGCACAGAAATGAGACCCATGCAGTACATCCATAGAGACTGCATTATCTCTGTGTATATATGATTAAGACACACACAGACACACACGCACAATGTTGTTTTATTTCGCCTTTTATTGTTTGCTTTTTGATTTGACAATTGCAAAATTTAGATTTTGATTGAATTTTGGAGGTTATGTTTCACCACCCCATTTCTTTTTCTTTTGCTGCAAACACACAGTGGTTCCCAAACTGGGGTCCGGGACCACCACAAAATGAGGATTATTGATGTTAACACTAGGAGACAGTGTATCTGATCAGAGGTTTCAGTCTCTCCACTGCCCCTTACAATGTGAGTCCCTGGGACAAAACCTTTCATCACATGGGTGGTCCCTACATGGAGGTCCTTGACATGAAGAAGCTGGACAGTGACTTGCAGACAGTTCAGCCACACAGTCCGCCTCTCCAGTAGGTGGCAGTATTGACATTTGTGATCGACTATGAGACAGTCAAGAGAAGAAGAAAACTCTTCTTCTTTGACTACGCCTACATTATAGAAACACTTGACCCGTGCTTTACGGAACAGCACGCTTCCTTCTCAGCTTGTCTGCAGTTGACATTACACGTGAGTAACTACAGGTATTTACTTGTCAGTGCTCTCTTACAGGTCATTTTATGTATTTGCTCTTTTCTTTCAGCGTGGGTAACTAGCCTGTCTCTTCAGAGGGCGGTTAGCTAGCCAACCAACTAAACTAATCAGTAACCTGTCTGTGGTTTCTGGATAAAATGTGCAAGTTCATCAGCAGAAAGTTGGAGTAATTCATGTCCCCCTCTTACATTTGCGTAAATCCTCAGACAGCCACTTACTAAATAGTGAAGTTCAGGAAAGAAGGGCAAACAAATAGGATTGAAACCCCCCCATTCATTTAAAGGTTCAAAATCAATAACGTTATTCCTAACAGAGCTGATTAGACTCACTTTTCCTCTCATAGTAAATATTTTTCCCACAAATAACACGATATCAAGTAATGTATTTTCTTAAAGGGTAAGAGGGAGGCTCCTTTCTCTCTATTTTAACTCTACCAACAAAAGTGTTGCCCCCTCTAATGTCATTTTTCATCATTATCAGTGAGGGTGGTTATTACTGAAACTTTCCTAACTGAAATCATATCCTAGCTGAGCTTAGGAGGATATTTAAGGTTCTTGCCATTACAGAATAAGGTTTCCTAACTGCATTTGCTGTCTTAACTTTTATATATTTTATATTTCGTGCCACAACGGCTATATGAGGCTGCCCTACAGTTCATATTAGACATTGGACACAGAGAATAGAAATTTATGACTGAAAGATTGTGAAAACTAAAGGATGGTGTTCTTCATGTCCTTGATGAACGGGCGTATATAGATTGCCTAGAAAGGTAAACCTCAGTCTGGTGGATGTGCTGAGCTGCTCTTTGGAGAGGTCAACTGTGTGACACAGAGCTCTCCCTGTCGTTTTACAAGTAACAACAAAAAGGGCATTTTCCAACAGAGGGCGACATCTCTCTTTGGCATTTCAGCCAAGTGTCTGCTCTGGCATTATGCCAGAGCAGGATGCCAGGAGTTATTGATCTTGTGGATGGGTCCAGTGGTCCAGACAAGCTTTTGTCAGCCGAAAAGGCTATCATGCCATCAGCGTTCAGTGTTCAACCTTTTGATACCTGCTGACCCCTGTCACCAATGAGAGATGGCACAACATTGACTCTCAAGTGCCGCAGTAGACAGGAAGACTGTCTGGCATCTGGAAAGGACTGCTACCACTAACCTGTTACTACTTTGTATCAACCTTCCATTTATTGACTATTGTCAGTGACACAGAGAAAGAAAGAAAGAAAGAAAGAAGAACAACTCATAGGCTTCATTGTAGGCATTGCACACCTGGTGAGAAATGCTTAAAAGAAACACACACACACACACACACACACACACACACACACACACACACACACACACACACACACACACACACACACACACACACACACACACACACACACAGCTAAATGTTAACCACAGCAGTGTTCTTGCCTAATCCTTACATTTCACTCACTTTTCTATGTTATCTTGTTTGTTTTGGGTGGATAATCAGCTTCATATGACAGAAATATCATTCTTGTTGCTGAACTGAAAATTTTAGCTGATTTGACCTTTGACATTTACATTGATACGGTGGGTTCTGTGCAGGATATCCTCATTAAAACATCACTTTCACTAAACATAGGAGAAGGGCAATTTAAAAAGACGACACTGAATGAAGAGACACTGAATGGGTGAATGAATGAAGAGGTTGATGACTAGATTTACAAATATGCAACTCAATATTTGAATGAATGCAGCTGCAAGCTCAGTATTTGCTCTCATTTTTTCTTGACTACATTTTTCTAGTGCAAGTGCAACTCAGTGATTAAAACTCTGTGTCTTGTGCATCACATGTTGACTCTGTGTGCACTGAGTGTAAATTCCATCAAGTTTTTGGGTAATCTCCTACAAAATAACTTCATATCCATCCTCCATTCTTGGTTATCGCTCCGGGAGCTGCTGTTGAAGCTTCATTGCGCAACAGTGTTTTTGTGTTTCATGGATATATGGAAATACTAAGGAGATTTTGTTGAGTTTGTTTTCTCAGTTCTATCAGTTTTCTGGAAAGGATCCTTGTTCCTAACCAGCCTTTCCTGTTATGTGTTGTTCATACATTTTGGAAGTTGGGACAGGAATTCCAGTTTCCTTAATGTTTTTCCTGTCTGTCATGCAGCCCAATATACAGGAAGGCTATTTGTGTGGGTAATTCGTTTTCTTGTTTATTTCAAAGGCAAGGAAGGAAGGGATTAACGAGGAGCTCGTCAAATGGATCATGTGAGAGTGTGCTTGCTAAGGCAGAAATTCGATAGTAATAGCCTTCAAACTTATATTCACATTTACAATATTGCAATAACAGACTAGATATGACTGGGAACTTCACCTTCTGTTGACCGATTACAGAAATTACTGCATCCCAACTGCCATGTGATTAATCAGATGAAGAAGCCTAATCCAATTAGGGTGGTAGCAAACTTGTTAGCTCTGCTAAGCTTGCAGCTAGGTCAGGATATTCTAGAGAGTAAACTGTTAGGAGGGAAGAGCGTAAAGAGGTAACCCCAACACATTTTGGACCATAGTCTATCTTTTTGATAGCTTTTAGAGTTTTATTTTCATGGTTCTTCTGTCTCAAATCAGAGTGGACACGGTCTACAGTGCATCTTGGTGTCTCATTCAGAGGATCCCCAGATAGTGACCAGGTCATCTAACAACTCTTTCTCGTCTCAAGGTCCTACACCATGTCCATTCTCAAGATCCACGCCCGGGAGATCTTCGATTCCCGTGGAAACCCCACCGTAGAGGTTGACCTCTACACTGAAAAAGGTAAATGTGTGACTCAATGCAATGTCAAGTACTATTACTGGAGCAGTAGGTAAAGAAACCCCTTTTTTGTTTGTACTGCATCGACGTAGTGCCAATGCGTCTCAATAACATTTTTCCATGTACAATAAGGTCAGAAAGTTTATAATTAATGCTGTTAATTTGGTGTTGTGATTGAAATATCATCCCTGCTCCCTTTGTGCTCCCATCTACATTTCCCAGGCCTGTTTAGGGCAGCTGTACCAAGTGGTGCATCCACTGGTATCTACGAAGCCTTGGAGCTTAGGGATAATGACAAGTCGTGTTACCTTGGGAAAGGTCTGTACATCAGTTTTGTTCTTTCTTTGGTGAACTTGAGAGAATAGGTTAAATGTCCGGTGCAGGTACAGGTGGGCCTGGGTGGGCTGCTGCCGTTCAGTGTGTGTTGTGGTTCTGCCATTTGAGACAGGACGATGGTGAACAATTTTGCTTCAATAGTATTCACAAGTAAAATTACCCAGCACCCACTCAAATTCACTAATATGTGAATCACAGCTCTCTCTCTGTTTTATGTAGGCCCGCCCACCAAACATTTTTTGACTACACTTCTGCTCTGATGTAACTTTGATGGTTATCCATTAAATAAATATGAGCTTCATTGTATGTCTACTCAATTTTAAGTGGAATACTTTTTTTCAAGGAAAGCTGCTTAATCTACTCTTCCTCCATGTCCATGTCCTCTTTGCCAGATGTGAAAGGGTCAGTGACTTCATCACCAAGACCTACTGTCCTTTATTAGTTAAGCAATCATCAACAGTTGGGCTGCTGTTTGAATGCTTTTTGACAATTGACGAGACGTCATGTGCTTGATGAGTTATCAGTAAAGCATGTGGGAACACAGTTTTGTTGATCTTGCTGCCTGTGGATCGATTTACTGTGTAGTGAGAATGTATTGATGTATTAATTCAGTGCAGTGATGGATATTGTTATGCTTTGTTGTGCTGTTTCCATCAGCTTAATAACCATCTTTACTATTGCATGTCTCTTTTTCAAATACATTTAAAGATACATTTTGCATGATTTGACAAATCTATGGCTTTTCCATTGGGTTTACAAGATGTGTCCTAATCTCCCTGTCACAGGAGTCTCAAAGGCTGTAGGACACATTAATTCAACTATTGCACCTGCACTTGTTGGCCAAGTAAGAAGCTGTAATTGTGTGTGTGGAATACATGGAATACAAGCTTAAGACATTTCTCTTCATTACATGATGCTAAAGTAAATCGTTTCCATCCTATCCTCCTCCCATCAGGATGTATCTGTGGTTGAGCAGGAGAAAATTGACCAGATGATGCTTGACATGGATGGCACAGAGAACAAGTGTAAGTTCGGATACACTGGTGACTTGTTTTTTCTGTAGCAGGCAGTTAACTGCTCCATAGTTCTGTTGTAATGAATTTGGCGTTCGGTGGATAGATTTGTAACTTGCTTGATAGTTCTTATAATTTCTTTAATTGCACAAGAGTAATAAACTGTTCATCATACTGTTATATAGAACAGCCTTGTTGATTATTACAATGCCAGTTAAGTAATTGTGGTCTGAATACTGCAAACATGTTTCTAACAAATTAATAACATTTTGCTTTGCTCATAGCCAAATTTGGAGCAAATGCCATTCTGGGTGTGTCACTGGCCGTTTGCAAAGCTGGTGCAGCAGAGAAAGGCGTCCCCTTGTATCGTCATATTGCTGACCTTGCAGGAAACCCAGAGGTCATCTTGCCTGTGCCGGTGAGGTTTCTGAATGGCACATTTAACATTTTATTCCATTTCTAATTCCTCATGAAGTCACAGTTCTCATCTCTCTCTCTCCATCCCCCCCAGGCCTTCAATGTGATCAATGGTGGATCTCATGCAGGCAACAAACTTGCCATGCAGGAATTCATGATCCTACCTGTTGGTGCTAAAACCTTCAAGGAAGCCATGCGCATTGGAGCGGAGGTCTACCACAATCTCAAGAATGTCATCAAGAAGAAGTATGGCCAGGATGCCACCAATGTGGGTGATGAAGGTGGCTTTGCTCCAAACATCCTTGAGAACCAGGAAGGTATCCAAGAGCTGTGATTTAATCTGAGCTAGTGATGCATAAACTACATTTCATTCACTGGTTGTGGACACGACAGTAAGATGAGTGCAGATTCCAGTTTCCCTCTAAAACACAGATTTGTCCCAATGTTTACTGCCTTTATCGTAATAAAATCAAATACGGTTTCAGTGCTACAACTTGCACTACAACCAAACCTGAGACCAATGAAACCGGGTGGTACAGACAAAGGTCTGCACACTATTCAGTGTTACTGTAAAGGAAACCTCAGGTGTAGACCTTTAGAGAGACTCATTGGTCAACATACCTGTTAAATAATGAGAACATAAATACCAAAATGTCTGCACTATGTTGAGTGATAGTTCGGATAATGCCAGTCTCCTACTAAGAAGACTGACCTTAGACCTTTTTAGTAATGTTTTTTATTATATGGCTTGTATATTCATACATTTTAAAAATCAAATATCATTAACTCAATATAGCTGATAGTCAGGTTTATTTTTGGAACTAGTTCAGGTAAGCAACCACGTATTCATCTGCTGTGCATTGATTTAGCTGTAATCTCCCATCACCCACATTTTATTTATTTTTAAATCATATTTTGTGAAAGTTTTGCCAATTTGCTACACAAAACCACCAGACTTGGCAGATATCATTTACGATTAATCACTATTTAGCTTTAGAGCTACTGCAAGTTGCCATTGTCTCACTTTTGAGGTAATACTAGTCTCCTTCTGTCACTCAATGTATGCTGAAGAGTTTACACGGAGCACCAGAGTGAATAATCTACCAGGGACACTTGGATGATTTTGGTGTCTATGTTCTCATCACTTAATGGGTAAATTAACCAACGGGCCAATCTCCCAAACACTTAGTATTCCTTTAACAAAGAAATATTTGAATTTGTGTTTCATGCTTTATACTTGTGGATGTTCCCCTGCAGCTCTGGAGCTGCTAAAGGAGGCCATCAGCAAAGCCGGATACACAGATGAGATTGTGATTGGCATGGATGTTGCAGCCTCTGAATTCTACAGAGATGGGAAATATGATCTGGACTTCAAGTCCCCTGATGACCCAAGCCGTTACATCACACCTGATGAGCTGGCTGATCTCTACAAGAGCTTTGTTAAGGATTATCCAGGTAACCTCACGACACACGCTTTTTACCTGTTATTTAGCACTAGAAGGTCTTGTCATGAGGTGTGGCCAAAATAAAGGAAACACCAACATAGTCTAGGTAAAGGGTTCTGGTGGTTCTGTACAGATGTGAGGTACATTTCCTGCCACTGGATCAGTCCATTCATCCCCCAACAGCAAATTCCAGGCCCTGATGTGTAATTTTGTCAAATCAACATCGTTTTACAACATCAAACCCCTTTCTCATCCTTGGAAAGCTGACAGGAACTGCAGTTTTCACAAGTCATCTCAGTTTTAATGCAATTAAAATTGAATCAAAGCACTTGTCAACAAGCAGATCATACAAATGTGTCCTTTGACTTTGACAACAATGACAAAAGAACTACGCAAATCCCTAGAGGAGCTGAAACTCTTAATACTATTACCACAATAATCTTCCTCGTTAGAAGTGATGAGAATGGCACTATAAATGAGGTGTCACCCCTGATTTTAAGAACATAACTGTTGGGTACTTCCAGGACCTTTTGGCATTAAAACTTAAGAACTGTAATTGGTTTGTCTAGGAGCTGCGTGCTAGTGTGTATTTTGATCCTTAGATAGCACCACAGCTGGATATGATGATGCTGATACAAATATTTCAATTACAGCTGTGCTTATTTAATTATCCAAAGAAGAGTCTCTGCATTTTAGAAACATCATTTCTCATCCACAGTTGTGTCCATTGAGGATCCTTTTGACCAGGATGATTGGGGGGCCTGGGCCAACTTCACTGGAAGCACAGACATCCAGGTTGTTGGAGATGATCTTACAGTGACCAATCCCAAACGCATCATCCAGGCTGTGGAGGAGAAGGCCTGCAACTGTCTGCTGCTGAAAGTCAATCAGATTGGCACTGTTACTGAGTCTATGCAAGCGTAAGTCAACACTTGAACTTAAATCTATTATACGTAGTTACTTGAATATTGATACCATATACCATGAAGTGTCTAGAATTAGACAACTTCCTCTTAGCAAATGTCATCCTCATCCTTTAGGTGTAAGATGGCCCAGGCCAGTGGCTGGGGAGTGATGGTTAGCCATCGATCTGGAGAGACAGAGGACACCTTCATCGCTGATTTGGTGGTTGGCTTATGCACTGGACAGGTAAATTCAGATAAGATGAATGCTGATTGCATGAGTGCATCTTTTGTCAATAAGGTAAATGTCACATTTATGTCTATAACTGTACCTGTAATTATAGCATTATCTACTAACCTAATAATAGCAGTCTATTTTCAGATGGGGAAATTGTCCTTTCAAAAGGCACCAAACCCTAATAACTAGAAGCTGTTACGTAGGCATTATAATGCCATGATGTGCACAAAGATTGATGGAAACATTAAAATACACTTGATAAAATAAAATAGCAATACAGAGATCCACATTTATGCCAGCTAGGAAGGGAGATTAACTAAGGACCAGTTATATACTGTAGATATTGTCGATGTTCGGTAATATTGACCTTTGACTCCTACAGATCAAGACTGGTGCACCTTGTCGCTCTGAGCGTTTGGCCAAGTACAACCAGATTCTTAGGTAAGCTTCATCTTGTATTTTCTGAGTTTCATGGAGCTTGTAAGTGTTGAGATCAAATGGAAACCTCCCCTCTGTTTTGGAAGGTGCATTAGTCAAAGTTTACATCATTTCGATATCATCAAATAGCATTGTGCTAGTACTTAGCTTGTAGCTCTGTGCTTCACTGAGGTTCAATTTAAAGGGGGAAACTAACTTTCAACTTTTTTCTACGTAGAATCGAAGAGGAGTTGGGAGACAAGGCTCGTTTTGCTGGGAGAAACTTCAGAAACCCATTGATATAAATGAGTGACCCATTAACTGTGCACAAAAACAGATTCATGCATACCAACACAATACATAAGTGTAGAAAACACTGAAAACATCCAGGGCAATATGGTTACTGTAGAACTATTCCTAAGCTGACCACATAATTGTGTTTGTAGAAAGAATATAATGACTGTAATTCTGAAAGTTTACTATCAGGTCTTGTACTGTTTTCTGCTCTGCTCTGTTTTAATGTGGAGTAAATTATATAAATTATAATTGTGACTTGAGTGATATTTATGTACAATATTGACCAATTGTAATTACCAAAGCTGGACTTAGAGGCACAGTGAATAAACAGATTTACTGACAAAATGTAGCATGATTATTTGTCCCATGTGTCATTTTCTTTTGCACTTTTATAATAACTGTGGTGGTAGGAGGTGTTTGGGTTGGGTGAGCTCAGGGTGGCCCTGGGGAGCTAAAAATCCACCCAAGATGAAAAAGATGCACAAGTACATAATCTGCAAATGTGTGTTGGGAAATGTTGCACATATTAACATAATTATTAACAACATAATACAAATTCTAACTGGTAACCTGAATGTAACGCGTTGCTGAGACAAAAGGGCACAAATCTGTCCGTGGTATTCACAATGGAGCAAAAAGATTGAGCATGCACCCACATTTTTTTTTGATAGAAAAATCTAAAATGCAACTTCTGCAGAACACAGGAAAAAGGGGTTTCTCTGCTTTAAAATTTTATGCAACTGTCCTGATTTGTTTTTTTCCCTCCAGGGACAGATTTTCATTTCTCCTTTTTGTTTCTCAGGATTTCAGGTTTTTGTACCTCCCACCTGACATTGATTTCTAATAAGTGATTAGTGTTTCTGGCTTGTTTTCCTCTGCTTTTTTGTGTTCCTGATCACATTCCTGCAGGGCTTTTGTTGTCACATAAGGTGCAAGTGACATTAATTGAAACCTGTTCATTTTTATTCTTGTTTTGATAGCAATAGAAAAATAACTCATGTAAATCTATTTGCATTATAGTATTTCAATCATAAAGCACTGTTATTTTGGGTGAAATGTTGCCTTTTAGCGAGGGCACATTCTCCTACCACGCTCCTGGTTCAGTCTCTTGTTCACCCACCATTATATACACACACAGGCTGTGTAGGTGCAGCCCACTGCTTTTTTAAAGCTTGTTTGATAAATCCTACCACAGAATTGAGCAAAGGCCGGAAGTTTTCACAAACTAAGGAGAGGTTTAACTGACAAGTGCAAAGGTCAATATAGAATGGAAGGAATGTCTGTCTACTGTTTCTTTTATCAGTTTTTATCAACACTCTTTGTTCTCAGATATTGTTTAAAAAATCCTTAATTCTGAGTAAAATCCCTGACCTTAAGCTTCACCTTTTCTCCTTTGCATCTACTATGACAACCAGGCCAGAGCAATGCTGTAGGATGCTGATCCATGTGGATGGAAATGAAAGGATGACCAGCAATTTTGAAGGTTGTAGTAGAGCATGGAGCAGCAACACTTACAACATCAAGCTGAAAGACAAATCACAACAAGTCCAATCAGATATTTTCAGTCTGAAATGTCTCAAGGGCTGACAGCGTGTGACAGCCAAACAGGAGCTTTACCCATGAGGCAATCTGTTGGCCTGTGTAGATTTCATCCCGTCCATCTCCAACCAAGTATTAATTGTAAAGCTGATAGTTCCTGTCCTCAGTTCTGATCTGTCACGTCAAGAACTATATTGGGCTGAAAATACCATTGATTTTTATGATTGATTACTGATTTTATTCAAGATTGGCGTTCTTTTTTATTCCAATTCTGTGCTGAAGCAATTTCCTAAGTGCAATAACCCCTGCGCCCGCGGCCTCCCGTGCTTGGCATCAATTTCACATTGGCAGTGTTTGGTCTGGACCCGTGCGGGTGTGCTACGCCCGAAATTTTCACCCCAGTTTCTCAGCCGATGCTTCTCAGTCACATGTAATATAGCTATAACACATTTCTTAAACGCCGATTCATAATGGCGAGAAAATTGGCGATAAGACGATGAGCAAAAAATATTATTTAAAAAAAAAAAAAAAAAAGCTAGGTAACGTATAACCCATAACAACATAATAGGACTAATCTTTGCCTGTAATTACAAGATCATAGCCGAGAAAAACACTACCAACTGGCTTTTCGACCCCACAGCGCTAGACTAAGCTGTATGTTTAGGTCTGTGGTAACATGGCTCACGTCGTCATGTTTCATCGCTGTAGTCTTATACAGCATGGTGTGGTTTGTGGACACTTGTGCAGGGTTTTGTACGCTCACTGGGTGATGATCCTCGGCACATGCTCAGTTATGTGCGCCCGAGACAACTTTGAAGGCTGATAGCTGTGGCTGAGGTCATTGCACATCTAGTGGTGGCACTGGAGAAGACCGACTCCCTCCACCGCCTCCATTTTGAATAGCCATGTAATAGGGGATTCGCATAGTTTGTATCGACCACTGCGCTGCATAGTGTCAACAAGCCACATCCAAACATCCTCCGACATGGACGACCTGTTCAGTCCGCGAAGGTAACTTGCTTAACTTATAAGTTGCATTATATTTGAGACGGTGTGTGTTAGACGCGTCCGTTCGTGTTTAGATAACGTTACTTAGCTGTCGGTTTGCATGAAATAGTCGGAGTGTCAATGGTCACGAAGTTGTCTGCTAACGCGCTAGCCAAATAACAGCTTAGTCTCGTTAGCTGTATAGCTAGCCAGCTCTGGTTAGCGAAACCAATTCTAATCTCTTCAGCAGATCTAACACTTATTTTTACACTCTTCGTTTGAAAGGATGTCATATAAGTATCCTACAAGCCACGCATGGTAGACTTATCTCAAATCGGTTTAGTGTATCAGCTGTTAAATTACATTTGAGACTTGACGTGTATCCTGTGGATTTACATGGGTCGCTGTCGCTATGTAGGTTATGTCAACGA
The DNA here is from genome assembly GCA_900660455.1 of Gephyroberyx darwinii. NCBI lineage: Eukaryota > Metazoa > Chordata > Actinopteri > Trachichthyiformes > Trachichthyidae > Gephyroberyx > Gephyroberyx darwinii. The sequence goes on along the minus strand of CABFOQ010027445.1, from coordinate 15,531 downwards.
CATCTTGTGGAGGCTAACACTGACATTGTGTTGATTGTATACTTTTTCTAACATGTGGCAAAGCTAGCTAGCTAGTGTCAACCTGTTAGGTGTTGCAAAGTGGCACACACTGTTCGTTTATGGAGATTGCATAAATTGAGGTTTAAGTATGATGGATTGGCACTCTTTTGCAGGAGCGTCGGATTTCGTTTATGTAATAAGGAAACGTCGCTGTCTTGACTGAGATTGGTTCCTAGTGATGGAGGGGCGGGATGTTATTGGGCTACGAGAGTTACTGTTCAATTAAAGGGAAGTTATTATAGAGGAATAGCTAATTGTGACTATAGCTAGCTTGATCACATCACACGTCTGTTCATATGCTATACAATACCTAGTCTCTAAGAGAGTAAATAGGAAAAGGCTTCACAGCCAATTCAGAAATGCGCTGAAACTCAATATGCTGCAGATTGACTTTCACATTGTGAACATAATTGCATTTACTTAGTTATTAATTTCTGGGCGTTTTGTCCAGGCCATTTGGTTTGGTAGTGAATCATTGTGCTGAATTCTGACTTTTCTGAATTTGATGTTGATACTTGTGATTGTTTTCAGGAGCCTGAACAGCACACAAGGCGAGATTAGAGTGGGACCAAGTCATCAGGTAAACATGTTAGAGTTGAAGTGCTCTATTATAGCGGCCATGTGGGAGCAAAATAAAAGAACATATTTTTAATGAATGGGGAAAACATAACTAGACATTCAAAACATCATCAAACTTTCATGTCATCTAAAAAGTTTTTTTTTTCTCTACAGAATAATATAATAATAATAATAATAATAATAATTTGTTTTTAAAATTTAGTTTTTATTTTAAACATTTGGACTAAGATTCACTATAAAGAAAATGAGTATGCACAATTGAAATACCTGTTTTTGGCTTGTTGGCCCATTATTGAATTCAAGCAGGCCTATCATGGGCTAAATCTGGTTGGGTAATGTTTCAAACACTATCCTTTAATCTATAGCTATTGATAGAAATTGCAGACCATTGTTATCATCTTGCACTTAGATTAGTTGTTTGGGAATTGGAGAGTGTGTGTTTTCATCCATGAACAATTTCCACAAGCGGATTCCACAAATGAGCAAGGATCTGTTGGTGTTCACAACTTGCAAATGTAAGTGTGCTACTAGCTGCACTCAAGTGAAGCAAATTCAGACCATCTCCCGAGCAGTTCTGACTCACATTCATTTGCGTGGTTTGACATTACTTGAGTGTTCACATATGTATAAAAAGAAATCATTAATCCCTCTGAGTTCATTTGAAAGGGACCAAAGTTAGTATTTTCATTGAAGGTTGTAGATATCAAGAACTGAGTGCCAGCAAAATGCTGTTTGATGATGCTGAAATATGCATGACCTTACACAAATAGATGAACTAATGCAATTTTATTCAATTAATGATTTACAGTCTTTAAGGTGTATATACTTAAGTTTTTCACAATTTCTTGGAGAATAAAGGAGCCTGGTCAGAATTGTGAATATCAATAAAAGTGCTAATATTGATGCTTTGCAATTTTTGTACTGCTTTAAACAAAAATGTTATCAGTGCACCTCTATTAAAATCCACTCAGCTTCTGTTATCTGAGGTAACCTCACCTAAGTTTTTGCTTTGATTTGTTTCAATGCAGGCTAAGCTTCCTGAGTTGCAACCACGGCCTGCACCTGGCTTACAGTCTCAGACAGAGAGTGAGGAGCTGGTGTGGACGCCTGGGGTAAATGACTGTGATCTTCTCATGTACCTCAGAGCTGCCAGGTCAGTGTCTGCACTTCATTGTTCAATATTATTCAGGTGTAATAGGCTTACAATGTTGTGGATTGAATGAGGTTTATGGTTTTTTTTGTTTTGTTTTTTAATGTTTTAAGCATAATAACAACTACATTCATTTGGCAGCCTCTTGTGATTTGGAAATTGCAGTAGTCAATATTGCAATTTTCATATTTTTCTGATGAAATGTGCAGCCCTACAGAGCATGCACAATTGCCAGGCATTCCCTACATTGTCACCATAGAAACAGCCAATAGAGCAGAGTTTTTTGTTTGTCCTGCAACAAATTATTAATCTGATACAACTGTAAACATTGTTGTAAACATCAGATACATTTAGATGCCATCCACTTAATTTTAGAAAAAATGTGAATATGATTTTTTTGAGCCTGCCTTCAGCTTCACCAATCTTCCCAAGTTTGCAATATTTGTGATCTGCTTGACGTCCACAGTGGAGGATTTGGCTACGAGAAACCAGTTATGCTTAAAAAAATAAATCATTTTAGAAACTTTAATGGTTTGCACGCACATATTTTATTTATTATGTATTCCAGTTCATGTATCCTAGGATTTTAGTATATTTAAAGTGTTGCTTTCACTTTAAATGCGTAATAAATGGACATAATGCAGTTTGAGTGTACATGACTAATTACAATATAATGTTATGTTATCAAATGTTACCCCCTGTGTACCCCCTCTCTTACACTGAATACTCTTCTATGTTGCCAATCGGGCCTGAATGATATGTCGAGAAAATCACACACAGAATCAGCTTGCATGACTGAGTAATGACAATGGTTACTTTATGGCCAGCAAAGTCGTGCAGAAAGTTGATTCAGCTCAGCCTTAGCGGGCGGGCAGTGCTCATGTGTGAGACGAACACCGGCACAATGGTTTCACAAGAACAAACCTAATTCCTGCTCCACCTGCCAGACCTCCAGCGACACTTGCCTGCTCAGCCCTCATTGAAATATGAATGACTTCTAGGCAGCTAACGCTTGCCAGGTGAAATGGCATTTACACTGTAATATACCACAGGCAAAGAATGGAGCATCTGACTAAAAGTAAACTTGGCTCAGGTCAATATGATAATTTTATTCTGTAAATAGTTAAAAAAAAAGGTCAGTAAAGCCTTTACAGTATAAAGTCTTTTGATAAAGATTAGCGTTTTAGGATAGGAGGGCGGAAATCACATTTGATACTTTACTTTCAGTTCTGTGGTAAAGCCATGTTTTTCCTGAAAAACCAGTTATGGTCACTATTTATTGCTTCTCACTAAGCAATAGCCCTAATTATGTAACTTGATTGTTTTTGTTCCAATGCTGTGACTGAAAAAAGAATAACTTGCTGCTACTAAATAAGTCCCACTTCACAATATGCCAAACCATTGTATAACCCATAACAGCCTCAATAGGGCTTATCATTGCCTGTAATTACAAGACCATAACCAAGAAAAATATTACTGACTGGCTTTTCGACCCCACAGTCCTAGACTAAGCTGTATACTTAGATCTTGAATATGGCTCATATCCTTATGTTTGCGGTTTGTGGACACTGCTTGCCGGATGATTATTGCCCTTAGATGTACAATGCCCTCAGCGCATTGCACATCTAGTGGTAGCACTGGAAGAGGCCGACTCCCTCCACCACCTCCATTTTGAATAGCCATGGGATTTGCATGGTAGTGTGATTGTTTTTCTCCGTGCCAGTGCTGTGACTGTGTAAAAATCTTGCTGCTTCTATTTAAATCCCACTTCACTTTACCTGACATGATATCTACTCAAAGTCCCCAAAGCTTTAGAACTGTCACGTATGGAAATATAGACACACAGTGTGATGACTTGAATTGAAACATAGCTTTTAAATGCACAAGAAAGGGGCACTTTTTACATTTTAATGCCCATTTCTATGTCCTCTCAGTCAAGAAAATAACTGAACAAGTGTCAGGTCATGGTGCAGTCCCAATAGAAAGCACATGAAATGTTGTGGCATGACCTGTAGAAAACCGTTCATGCAAGACATCCCAAAAATATCAATGAACTGAAACTGTTCTATAAGGAGGAATGGTCCAAAATACGTCCTAACCGTTGTGCAGGTCTGATCAGCAGCTACAGGAAGGTTGAGGTTATTGCTCCAGTTACTAAATCTCATGGTTCACATACTTTTTCCAATCCCTGCTGTTAATGTTTGAACAATATGTTCGATAAAGACATTTAAATGTACATTGTTTGTTATTTGTTAAATCATATTGTGTTTCTCTATTTTTGTTACTTAGATAATGATAACACCATATTTTAGGAGACATATAGGAATGCAGATAATTCAAAAGCATTCACAAACATTTCTCATAACTGTACAGTAATGATTTTTGCCAATTGAAAAATATTGCCTAATAACGTGTCGTCACATGCTGGAGCCCTGTCATCGTTCACACTGCAAATTGAGAAGGCATTTGAAATCATGCACTTTCCACACTGACGTGAGCTTACATCACAGATTTTGTTTTCTTTCTCTTTTTCAAGGAGCATGGCAGCATTTGCAGGCATGTGTGATGGTGGATCTACAGAGGACGGATGTTTAGCAGCCTCCCGTGATGACACCACACTCAATGCACTGAACATGGTGTGAAGCAGCACTTGGCTTATATTCAGCATTCTCTAATGAAATCATGAAAAGCACAATCATTGGATTGCAAATTGACAGAGAAACATCTGTGTTGTTCCAATTACAGTTGCATGCCAGCCATTATGATGCAGCAAAAGCTCTCCAGCGTCTGGTTAAGAAGCCCGTGCCAAAGCTCATTGAGAAATGCTGGTCAGAGGATGATGTGGTGAGACACCTTTCTCTAGTAACGATGTAGGTCAATGCTAATAGATTTCTCCAGGGCTTGATAATGAGGTTACTGATTTAAAGTACTCGAAATATGTTAACATGTTGGAAGGTGCTTGATTGTATTTTTGCTGCAACTGTCAAGGAATGCAAGCAGTTTGCTTGAATCAAATTCAGTTGAAACGGCATTTAATATGTCCTTCATTGCTTCAGGCCCTTTCCTCTGCTCAGGGATTTCATCCCCCCAGTAAAATGCTGGACCTCTGGCAATCCTACAGTACAATAGTGCTACTTTTTCAAGTGCCTTCCTCAGTATCAAGCAGCAATCCAATGTTGAATACTCCCATCATATCAACTGTCTAAGCAATACTGTGTCATATCTTGAAGTAATGGGAGCATATAACTCTTGTCCTATAACTCTAAATATCTTTTAACTCTGTCTCCCCCCCCAACAGAAACGCTTCATCAAAGGCCTGAGACAATATGGGAAGAACTTCTTCCGTATTCGGAAAGACCTGCTACCCAGCAAAAAGACTGTAATTGAAAACATCATTTTTGTTCACGGAACCATTTATAATGATCCATCCAGTGATTTATTTTTTCCTGTATTCTTTTTCAGAAACTAAACGTATTAATTCATGCTATTACTAAAATTCTGCGCTCTTATCATCAGGGTGAACTGATCACATTCTACTACCACTGGAAGAAAACTCCAGAGGCCGCGGGAACAAGGGCTTATCGACAGCAACGCCGACAACCATCCTCCCGCAAAGCGAAGACCCGCTCTGCTACAGCCCCCGTGAACGCCCCATCTCGATCTCATTCAAGTGAGTGCTTCTTTGTATTCCTCAGAGATTTAAGTGCTGCCAATTGGAGTTGCCTTATCCATTCCAATTATTTCTGTTCATAGTCGTAAGGTAATATAGTGTGGCAATCATATGACTTGGGCTAGAACTATGTCTTCATCTAAGCTGCTTTTTTCTTTCCCAGTGGACCTGAGCTCTGCCAGTGAGGATGATCTTGACAGTGAAGACAGTGAACAGGAAATGAAGAGCTACACCTGCGGCCACTGTGGTACAACAAGTGAGTAGTTTTTCTTGGTGACAGATTGAGCAAAATTCTTTTCGCTATTAAGAAATAATCCTTCACAGAAGATTTCTACAAAGGCTTGAGACCTGAGAAAATACTCAAATTTTGAATTGACATCTGGCAAAGTGCTTGAAAAATAGATTGGTAGAGAGTGGCATCTTGAAGCAACACAGAGCCTAGAGTTTAAAAGGTGTGCAAAACTTGTTCTCAAAGTCTCTTTTTTTTTTAACAGGTTCTAAGGATTGGCACCAAGGTGGCAGAGACAACATCTTGCTGTGCACAACCTGTCGCACATACTACAACAAGCATGGCCGCCTGCCGCCAGCTCAGAAGCCTGCAGACCCTCCATTTATGTTTAAACCTGTTAAAGATGAAGAAGAGGGGAACAGCGGCAAGCATGGCATGAGGACACGGCGGAGCAGAGCGCCTGTAAGCTTGAGGCATCTTTTCCCATGTTACAACAAATCAATTGCAAAATTCAAAGTTTTACCAGCAGATGTGAAAATTCTTTACCCATGAAAAAAAAATTCTTTGTTGAATGTGTTTTATCAATTACAACTCAAGACTATTTTTTTTAACCCAGCTGTCATCTCTAAGAAGTGGCCACAAGAGGCTTACAGGCTCCCCCACCAGTGAGGACCAGCAGTCTAGTAGCCAGCCGTCTCCAAGCGGAGCAAGTTCTATGTCTAATGCTTCGAGAACCTCCTCCACAGACAGTAAGAATGACTCCACCAAGAAGTCAAGCAAGGTACACATTTTCTACACATTTCTTGTACCTGTATGATAATGATGAGATTTGAGATATATGAGATATGATAAATAAATATTAGACTAGGTTGGGAATTGTCAAATTGTAGCTTGAGGGCCCGACCTGGGGGGCTAGTTGATACAACTGTCTGTTTCCACTGTCAATCTTTTAGCCTTAGCTTGTCTTGTGCACCTTTGCTAGCGAAACCTGTTCCAATCACTATTTTACACACCACCATGCATTCCTTTCAACTTTGCTTCTTAAAAGGAACTTAAACTTAAAAGGAAACATAAAGATCCACGAATTAAATAAATTATTTATTTGAGCAAGTCTTTCTTTTTTTCTTTTCTAGATCTAGATTTCTCTTTCACGTCAATAATAAGTGATTAATGATGTATAAATGTTGTGTTGCATCAACAGAAGTTGAAGGAAGAGGCACCATTACCAAAGACAACAAAACGTGTGAGGGAGAATCCTGCTCAGGAGCCTGACGAGCCTGACAAAATTGCACCGAAAAGGCCTAAGACACAGGTGAGAGAGCAACAGCTGAGTACAGAAAGTTTTCCTCGGCCATGAATTGGCCCCTGAAGCACAACTTGACCCCGATTTTGTTTTTTCTTTTAGGAACCACAGGGGTCTCGGTCAGAGGGAGAGCCAGAGGTGGAGGAGGAAAGTTCAGACAGCCGCAGTGCTAATGATGATGGCAGCAGTGACACCAAAGACATTGATCAGGACAACCGCAGCTCCTCTCCCAGCATCCCAAGCCCCCACCAGGGCAATGAGAGCGACTCTGACTCCTCTGCCCAGCCGAATGGCATCCCATCAGAGCCTGGTGCCCCTACTGCTGTCCTGGCTGACACACCAGTCCCGCAGGCCCTCCCCTCTCAGGGCCCCCTCACCACTCCCCAGCCACCGCAAAGCACCCCCTCTGCTGATCCTGCCCAGAGCCCCCCTCCTCCTTCTCCAGATCCTCCTCAGCCAGCCTCTGGTCAGCCAGCTGGCATACTGGGCACACAC
>CABFOQ010027441.1:0-16127 GCA_900660455.1 Gephyroberyx darwinii | reverse complement strand
CCGATTCTCATTTGCTGTCACTTCTCTTTTATGCAACAGCCTTCATTGTCCCCATTACTGTGTTCGTCAGTGGGCAGATTACATTACATTACATTACATTACAGTCATTTAGCAGACGCTTTTATCCAAAGTGACTTACAATAAGTGCATTCAACACAGGTAGGTAGAGAACTACTAGTCACCAGAAATAGTAAGTCCATTTCCTTCCTAAACAAGCATCTAAGAGCAGAACCAGAGCTGAGGTAAAAGTGCAATAAGTTAGCTACCTACCTTTTATTAAAAGAGCTCAGACAAATAAGTGAAGATGAGTAATCACACATGAGTAATCATATGTGTGAAAATAGTTTTGAAATTTTTGAACAGTGCACCGACGGAGGACAGGGAAAGGAATTAACACTTCTAGGCCGTTTGTTCTGGCACTAAAACAGATATGTCAAACTTCTCTCTATTTTTTCCAAGTTGACTTGGAATTGGCATTTAAAGACAAAATATTGAGGAAATTGCATTTACAGTGTTAGAGAAATGTTATTTTTAAATCTCAATGCCCAGTTGCCTAGATTCCTGGACTTTCTAGTGTTAGAGCCTCAGATTTCCCAAGGTCATACCTCCTGGAGTCACCAAGCCCTTGAAGACGCAGATATTCTCCCCTCCATTGACCTGCTGGAGCACCTTCAGTTCATCTTGAGTTGACCCCAACCGTGACCCCGCACGGCCTAGTCCTAGGTACGTCATTATCACAGTGACGTTGGACTTCTTCGCTTCTCTTAGTGCCTTCAGGTTGCTCTGAAAGGAAGAGAAGAAGAAGACGGCAATGGCAAGAAGGAGTGACTGTTAAAAGACATTTCACTGAAGAGGCTGATTCATGTCTGCTCAAAATGAAACAGTTGTCAGATTACCTGTTTTTTAGAGTGATCTCCAGTCCTCTGAGAGCCAACTGAAGAGAAAGATCCTCTACGCTTGTCGTAAAGGTAAGGACAGGACTGACTCAGAGCCCCTCGGATTGAATTAAGACTTGCAGCTCTTGTTGTCTTATTGTTGATGGCTGGCAGGTAAACATGGCCTTTACCAGCTGCACCTGAATGAACCTTTGACTTATCCAGCTGTGGGTACACACAACAATTAAATGGGAAAATATACCCAATATCACATTTTCACATGTTATTCCTATTATCTTAGACGATTCAGTACAGAGCTGAGAACGTGAGTTTGTCCCTAAAAGGAAAAGCAAGATACTTTTGATGATGTAATCAAGAATAAAAGCTGGGCGTGGGATGAGAACGTTTTCTGAACTGTTAGCACTGCAGTGAGATAATAGTTATTATTAATAGTTATCTAGCATTTTTTACTTGCTCAAACAAGCAAAATCAGCCTCCAATTCTTTGTTTCTTGTTGACGGCCCAATAAGAGCACTGCTTTCTCTTGTTTCTAACTTTTTCTAACTAACTTAAGCATTGTTCCTGTTCATCAGTTATAACAACAATAATATATATCAGAATCAGAATCAGGATCAGAAGTCTTCCTGAGATAAGTTTTTAGTCTAAAGCATCATTGTGATAGTATTATGCTGTGTAAAGAGCCGGTTGTAGACCTTGTAGATCTCCACGGTGTCCGGGCTTTCAAGCAGGAGGAGTTTGCTCTTCCCTCTGATCAGACTGGCTATGGAGTGGATCATGTTGGCATCCCTGCCAGACTGAGCTGGGATCTGTTGGAAAACGATTCATTACTGTAGAAATTGACAAAAGAGGATCAAAAGGTTCGTATGCACACAAAATACAATCCATAATAATGATTAACTCTATTTGTATCACACTTTTTCAAAGCGAGTTGCCCTAAAACAGTACAACTCACGGGGGTATCTCTGTTCCCTCTGTGGTCTCTCCGGTAAAGGAGATCCTGAAGGAGATTCTTGCTGTTTCTCCTGGTTCTTCTCATTGACTCCTTCTGATAGGGCTCCATCCCATCAGTACTCCCACAGATGTAAGGGACCTGCCCATCACCACACACAGAAACAAACACTACGTTTGAACATACATCCCCATGCTGTGCCTGTTACACTATATTTTTTACATTTATATTTTAGGCATGGAGTGCTAGTGCTAGTGCTCTGACGATACTCCCGTGACCACAGAGTGATCATGTAAGAGAGAAGTGCTGGGAAATGAAATGAAATAAAAGCTAAGGAGCGAGGTAGAAGAGATTTTTTAAATTTAGAGGAAATGGCATATGATAGATGATGATGATGATGATGATGATGATGGTGATGATGATGTGAGGTACTGAGTGATGAGTCTTCAGCCTTCGCCAGAAAATGAGAAGTGACTGCTGTTGGTGTGAAGGTCATTCTGGTTGTGTAGCTCAGCGTGGCAATAACACCGCCAGCATTAGGGGTTCAATTCCCACTGGGGCCATCCGGGCTAAAAATACATACTCTGATGGAGCTGCGCTTTGGATACAACTGTCCACCAAATGGCATGACGATAATCCACCAGTGGGAAACTAAATGAAGATGACATTCTTCTTTGGCTTTCCGCTGCGTGCTAACAAGCTGCCATTGTTCCCAGCGCAGTGAATTAGAAGTACAGTATCTGTAACCCAATCGCGGGCTGCATCCACGGCCATGTCATCTGCTGTGCTGAGTGCTCAGGGATAGGAGGCAGCAGGCAGGCAGACGGCCAGGCTCCCGAGATTAGTATGTATGCATGAGTGCACCTCGGCTTCAGATGTTAAACAGCATGCAGAGTGAACTTATTCTCTCTCAGATGTTGGACAGTAGATCTGAATAGTCATATTGTGACAGAAAAAGAAGCTCTTGTCTCTCTAGCAGTTAGTTGTCAGAACATTTCTTGCACCTTCTAGCGGCTGGAAAGAGAACCAGAGTTGAGTCTTCGTAGTTTCTATTAGAGGTGCAGCAGTAATGCAACAGGCATGCTGTGAAATCTGCAATTGATGTGACGTGTAATGGCTACATTTGTGTGAGAGTAAAGCCGTAGACTGTGTTGAGGTCCTAAATTGAAGTCCTGTGCTGTAATGATCTACAGCACATGCTCGGGTTTTGGAGCACATTTTTTCCATTTGTCAGATAATCAGAAAAACTGCTTGATTCTATGACTATTTATTACTTTAATTCGTATTTATAGGCATTACTTCCATTTCTCCTAACTGCTTCTTCAACCTTGAATTGTGGAAAGTGTAAAAGTGCAGAGCAAACTAAACTATGTACCAGTTGCTTGATCATAACATACAAGTTATTCACCGGTTTCCTCTCGGTATCGCTTCACCTCACTAAATTTCACCAAACCAACATGGGATAGAGACCATACCATGTTGTTTTGTCCAGGTACAGTGCTGAGTGTCTGCTACCTTTCCTGGCTATCTCTTACTTTAATCAATCTCATAACACTGGATCAGACGCGTCAGTTCCTCAAGACTACTCCTCACTGCTTTTTTGACCTTGAATTGACAGCAAACTATATTGATCATCACATATATTATCACAGTTCACATTTCAGGCTATTCACTGATTTCATCATCTTACTAATTACTGGGATTATCTAAGACCCGAGTAGATAATTGAACTAATTCTACTTTTTTTTCCACCAAATTTCCACCAAACTGACATGGGACAGAGAGCTTACCTGTTGTCTTGTCCAGGTACAGTGATGAGTGTGTCTTTCCTCCCGGTGATCTGATACTCCCACAGCTGCTGATCTCCTGTTCTCAGCTCCCTTTTCGCACGGCCAGCCAGCGACACCTGAGCAGCCGACACGTTTGGCACCAGGCCCTGCCCCCTGACACTGGTTCTTCATCCATCTTTAATCAGCCATGACCTTCGCTCTCTGGCCGCATGTGCTGTCGTTTATGACAGTGGTTCTTAATCCAGTCCTCAAGGACCCCCTGTCCTGGAGGTTTTAGCTCCAGACTTACTCAGGCACACCTGAACCAATTAAGGTATCATGAAAACCTGGAGCCTCTAATTGGTTCAGGTGTGCCTGAGTAGAGCTGGAGCTAAAACCTCCAGGACAGGGGGTCCTTGAGGACTGGATTGAGAACCACTGGCTTATGAGGCCTTTCCCCACATGATGTGACATCTTGTTGCACACTGTCAGCGTCATTCAACAAGATCTGCCAGATTTAATCCATCGTTGGTTGATAAGACTTCTTAGTGCCACTCATTTGGGTGTTAGGAGCTTGGCGGCAGCCGTGTAGTCACTGTACTAAGTAAGGTCTGACTGATATGGGATAAATTTCTTACCAAAAATATTTGTAATATTTTCCCCAGAATTGTATTCTTGGCTGAGTGGAAACTGAAATTAGACCATCATGTAACAATAAAACTGCAAAGAAACCCATACAAATTCTTTTAGGAAAGGTGACCCACAGGTTACCCACAGCATCTGTGGTCAACTCTGGGATGACTGCCTGTAAATGAATAAAAAAATAAATATATATATATATATATCAAACAATCAGATGAAACAATAAAATGTGCAAAGAAAATTCCATTGCAGGTTTTACAGACTGTTTTTATTTAGTTGTGGTCAGAGAGGGACCTCCATCAAGCCCGGTGAACAACATGATTGGCCAATACCAGGCCCGATATAATATATAAGCACACTGATATATCGGTCTGACTCTTGGTTTATTTAGTAAAATGGACTTTTTGATTGTAGGCGGCAGGTTTCCAAACCGACCTCATACCGAGGTATTAAGAGCAGCATAATGCACTGACCATCCTTGCTGTTGTTCCTTCCAGTGAATAGGAAACACATGAAAACAATAGAGATCTCTTAAAGGCTGTGTCCTATAAATAGAGGCCGTCAGCATGCATTTGTCTTGATGTATTACCCAGAGCCTCCACTGGCCTTGCCATCATATGGTTTTATTGTTATATAACAGACATTTTCCTACTGTTCCCCCATAAAGACCTGCTCATTCTCCTTGCATCTCTCCACTGTGAGCTGTGTGAATGGACGTACTGTGTGTGCTTGGTTCAGCTCTCTCAAAGGCTGACCTGCCGTGCATAGTGGCTCCATGCAGTTTCTTATGTGCTGTGGCACATGCAAAGGGCCTCTGGAGGCGAGCGGGCTCCGTCTGCCTGCTGGATCCATTACATCCATAAACTGATAGGGGGTCTGAGTGTATTTAGCTTGGCAGCCCAGCATTTGCTTCCTGCCATGTTCACTGAGGCAATGTGTCAGTTTATTATGGACTTGCTGTACACCTCCGCCCTCCAGCGTCCGTGATTTGATGCATTAAGTAAATGGTGCTTTTAAGGGGAGTGATTCATCATTTTCTTCAGCTCAGCATATTTTGGGGTCTGGGATTTGTAAAACTCATCTGTGATCAATGTGGATATATAAATTGCTCCAATGAATATTTGGACACGCAGCCAAATTGATTGTTGATGTTGGAGTTTATAAGCTGTGTTAAAGCCGCATTTCAGAGACAGCTTACATAATATCCGTTTCCCCCAGGACAGTCGACTTTAAATTGATGAGCATTCATCCTGTCCCACAGGAAAGAAAAATCCAAGAAGAGATCTCATATTTCTAACTTTTATGTCTCCTAGACACAAATGAGCTCTTTTTAACTCTGAGATGAGACTAAAGACATTTTATTTTCTCCTATTTCTCAAATTCAACTCAAGAGAAACAACCACATATAAGCTCATGTCTCACTCTGATCAAAACAAGAGATCTTCAAATGATCTTAAAGACATGTCATTTAACTCTCCTCAATATAAAACCATGACATTAGAGACAGATCTCAAAGAAAACTCACTATGATGTTTCATGACTCCTACAATTTGGATGCTTTTTCTCAAACATGCTCAGTTTTCACATCCTGCTGCATTTTCCTATTGAAGTCATGGGGGCAGCAGCCATATAGTAGGAGCTTATTACCATTATATACAGTACTGTGCATAAGTCAGACCCTTTCGTTCATTCAATTTACAGTCAAAAGGCCATTCAGTACCACTTGTTATTTTTGGTGACAAACAAATGAGATTAGATATAAGATAATTCACTTGCATAAGGAAGGTGAAAGTCAAAGGAAAATAAGTGAAAAAACAGGAGTTATTATTGCAATTATAGAGAATATATAGAGAGAGAAAATGAGACTCCTAACAACTGTGCAAGACCTGGTAGACCTCCAAAAGTATCACCATCAGATAGACAGTAGTTAAAGCTTTCATCTTTGAGAGAGAGGAAAAAATCAAGCTCCACTCTCACTTCAGATCTGAAAACATCCTTCCACTGTGAGAAGACAACTCAATGCTATGGTCTGACAGGATGTGTGCTGTCAAAACGCTGCTACAGAGAAAAGGAAATAGAAGAAAATTTGCACTAGAACACCAAAACAGAGATGTGGAGCTTTATGGCCTGATGAGTGTAAATTTGAGATTGTTGGAAGTAACAGAAGGCAATATGTACGCCACCGAAGCAATGAAAGACTCTCTGAACATGTCTACCACCATTAGTCAAGCATGGTGGAGGTTCAGAGCAAGTTTGGGGGTGTATAACAACATCTGGAGTGGGGGATTGGTTTTTGACTGAAGGCATACAAAGGAATACAAACAAATCTTAATACATTGTGCAATACCCCCTGGAAATCGTTTAATTGGGAACAAATTTACTCTACAGCAAGATAAAAAGCCCATGGACATGAAGAAGATCAAGACGTACTTAAACAGAGAAGCTGCTGGGGCTGTCAGAACAACGTACTGGCCAGCCCAGAGCCCAGACCTCAACATCACTGAATGTGTTTGGGATTACTCGGATCGTGAGAAGCAGAAAATGCAACCAACTCCTAAGACTGAACTTTGGAGGTGTTCACAAGAATCATGGATTTCTTTGAAAAACTCAAAGCAAGTCTCCCAAAAAGAATGGAAGCTGTGATGAAGGTAAAGGGTGGACACTGCATTTTTTTCTGACACTGAAAAATAAAGAACTTGCACTTAATGGACATTTTGACTGGAAATTAAATAAAGGAAAGGGTGGCCTCTGACTTTTGCACAGTACTGTATGTCACACGTTAGCATCCTCAAATTTATTTCATAAAGTCTCCTGAATGTATTCTCTCTGTTATCTCCTCGTTGCTCCTAAGGGGGTTTTAGGAGAAACTTTCCAGACGCAGGTGATCACGAAATGATAAAAATTTGTCCTCCGGGGTCTCTCAGTCTGAGGCTCAAAGGAGTAGAGCATGTACTGCCTCCTAATCTGCAATGTTCCACTAATGTAAAGCTCTATTAAAATAAATTAGAAAAGGGGGAACAGATGAGAGTAACTAAAATATTAAGATTTTATTCTCATTTGGGTGTTAAAAGTCAAATAGTGTCTATGATTTATTAATCAGCCATTCATTGTTCATGGAGCAGCTTCAGGCTGTTCATCATCACAGCCACAATCATGGTTCTTGTCACTTATAATACAAATAACAATGACAGATGTGTTGAGAAGCAGGCAAAATACCAAATGTAAGATACAGAGCAGGACCGTGCCCCACATATGTAATGATGACCAGGCAACATTAACTCTCACATCCTGTCATGTCAGTCTTTCACCACTTGAGGGGGCAAGAGGACCAATCAGGCCGGCTCATCATCCCATACACCATATTCTTATTATTCCAATATGGAGAGCTGTTTTGGCGGACTGCGGTCCCTGAACTCCTCTTTGTGGTCTTCTGTTCCTCTGTGGTTAATTATCACCTTCTATCTGTGGTGCTGCATCATCTGTTTCAGCCGTCCAAAGCACTAACTCAAGACCGTTTATTGTGGCCTTTGGCTTTTCACTGGCAGGTAGTCAGGCTTTTCTTTTGGCTGTCTACCTAAGGCAGAGTCCTGAAATTCATGGACCGGACACACGGCATATACACTGTTATTGTCCCCAGGCAGTCTGGGAGAGCGCTTAAGAGACTTTGGGGAGGAAGTGCCAGTTTGCCACATAGCTGCCACACTGTATGAAATTCCTTATTATGATGAATTTTATTTAATAACAAGGAGCAGTGCTGCACTATATGGGGAAACAATCATTTTGAAACGCTGGGATGTAAGGGACTTTGGTGCAAAAACATCACATTTATTATTGCTTTTTGCAGTCTGATTGCACACATTAAAAAGCAATTGCAATAAGCCAAGACACCATAACACACACACACACAAACATATAAATATGCTACTGTAAGCAACTATTTGCAGTACTGCACTTTGTCAGGTTTCATTTTTTCACATTGATGAGTCATCCTTCGCTGACTGTGACCTGCACCCCGGTGCTGCTGCCCATCCCCCCTGGGCAGACATGAGGCTAACATACAGCGGCACCACAGATTTATCTAGAGTATGCATGACTTACCAAATGGGCAGGCAGGGCAAATCAATAGTGACCTTATACCGACCTTATTGTGCTTCATGGTATTTTAAATCTCCTATGGTATAACTGTAATATTACTACAATATTACTATAGGGAGTTGTGATTCATATGGTATACTTTTATTTATTACAGAATTATTGTTGTTCTTTTTCATAAGGGAGCCACTTTTGCACATAAATTCGCAATATGTCTTTAATCTCAGTTGCACTATGTGTCTGTTTGTGATGAATACTCCAATCTAACATGTATTTGCCATCAGTGCTTTTTGGTTCCCCTTGCGCAAACATGTGCTTGCTATTTTGCCTAATGTTCAGTGCTAGCATAATGTACAATGTCAAATGGTTATAGAAAGGACTGGGGCCCACCATAGAGCATGCATGTTCCAGGGCTCCTATGGGTGGCATAATCCATCCATGACTTTGAGTTAGTGCAAGATATTAAATCTACGGATGGCACGGGTGGCCTATTCCATCTGTGCAGACCAGCAGGGGTGCCGGACCTGGTACCAGCTGGGTACTGGCAGAGCCATGTGGCAAGCTGGCACCTCACTAACCGTGACATGGAGGAGTCTGCGGTTTAGGGACCAGCCAAGATGGGATTCTATTCCTATTTCTATTTTAGTTTATACGCCCTTATTTGTCTTATTGTTATTTTGTTTGTGTTTTTTATATATAGATGTGTGATTTTATGTTTACCTACCCTGTTGGAACGTGCCTCGTCCAAAACATTTCATTGTCCAGTATGACTGTAAGTGATGCTGTACATTTGACAATAAAAGACTTGAACTTGAACTTGAACTTGATACATAAAGCAATTCTGTCTAAATCCCTGAACTATATTATTCATGGTACGTAAACAATAGCTGTGATAGCATAGCTGAAGTTTGATTCCTTCTGTGGACTCTGTAAGGGGCTGTGAGTACTATGAATTGAATTGAATTGAATTGAATTGAATTTTCTCACTTTCGTCTGAGAATGAGGTTGCTTTGTTTATTCTCTGGGCCATTTTACAGCAGGAGTCATACTGTACCGTTCTCTCGTGCAGAATGATCGTTTACCAAGGTGGAAGTAAAGTAGAAGAGCGATTATGTTACTACTGTGCGCTTGACCTTGTTGTTTCCAAGACACCTGAGAACCTGCCATGGTAATAGTGTGGCCTACCTTCCACCAGCCTATGAGACAATGAGACTAAATGACAATGAGAGTAAGTGTACAAAGAGTACAGAGAGCAACCATAACTCAAGTCTGCTATTATGCAAGGTAATCCAAATGCTTGCAGTAGCTGTTTTGGATTTTCCCCCCACTGAGATGCTTCTGGACTGCAGATCAAGACTTGAATTCTTACACAACAGCACTCACCCCCAAAATAAGTTGGGAAAAAAGTGGAGTGAGCCAGGAAAGGGCCCTTGAACTAAGTCTCGGATGATTTCTCCTTGACGGGAAGTGAAGAGTAGTCACAAGTAGATCTGTGCTTTGCTGGAGTGGTATAGACAGTGGACTAGTGCGTCTGATATATAGGTGTACCCTTGAGCCGCTACAGCTCCATTTTTCATGTCATGTCATCACCTAGCAAATCTCATCTTTTATTTCCTGACAGACTGAAAGATCCTGTTATGAGCGCTACACTGACACTTGAAGGAAAAATCCACCCAACACTTTAACGCTGTTATAAAAACAAGTATTGGTGATGCACCTTGCGTCTCTGGGCCCATTTTGTTGTTTGCTGGTGTATTTTTATTCCGTACAAACGTAGACAACATAACATCATATGGAGATATTTCCAGTGCAGCTACAAAGAAGTTTGATAGCAGAAAAGATTTCAGCTCTCTAAAGCTTCAACGGTAAACATCAGATTTTGGTGTCAGTGCTTCTTTCTAGACTACACCGCCATTCAACGATCATACAGGGAGAAATCCATCTTACAAGAGATTTCTCCACAGACGGTAACCTCAATAGACCACAATGCAATGCAGCCACAAGATGTGTTGCAGTTTGAGTAAGGGGCATGACTCTCGCTTTAACTTGACCACAGAAACTCCACCGCTTCCACCATCAATATCGCTATTGCTCGCTCCACCTAAACATATAACCCATAGCTGAATGGGACAAGTTCACGCCCGTTCTCTGGAAGTTGCCAAAAAGTCATTCTGGGAAACGCAGGAAATCACTAAAGTGGAGCAGAAGTAGATGAGGCAGGCTGAGAGAAACAAGTACAACAAAACTTCATCACAAAATAGCTCCTGAACATCGCAGGTTGATGAGTGTAAGAGTGTCTGAGGGTGGATTTTTCCTTTAATCTCCCTGTTAAACCCTCATGTTTGTGTCAATTAAAGAGAAGACTTGCACAAAGCCTCCTGCAGATCTGCTTGGTGTGTGGGCTGGATGTCGGATTCTTCCGAGACATGTCTGGAAAGTGAAGCGAAGATGTGAATCTGATCAGTGATTCCCAGCGGTTGAGGAATACCCAACTGAGCTCCTGCTTCTGGTTTACTGGGTTTCTAATTAGTGCTGCCTACACTCTCAGGACATTAAGGGTTTTTTGTTTATCTCTAGCTCAGTTATAATTTGATATAGACTTTAATTTCTCAATGTTAATAATAGAAACCTCTATGCACGTGACAGAAAACAGAATACAGGCTATGCACATTATTTTGAGTACAGACATAGAGCCAATGTAATATAAATGAATGAAACACAGCCCAGGGCTTGCAGTGATCTCTTCCTTGACCTCTGAGTAATCTTGTGAGGTTAATAGTGTTGTTTAGATGGTCTGATGTCCATCGTATGACCAATGGTAGCACTTTGTGTTCCCTCTGGTTTTGTGACTGGGAGATGTTGTTGCTTTCAACCAAAGGTGGGCATATGGGCATACAAACAGAGCCAGCTATGGCCACACCCCTTGCTTAAAACTTAAAACGTGTCTTGTGGATTCTGGTCTATTGAGGCTACTGTCGGTGGAGAAATTGGTGTCTCTGCCTCTTCTAACATAGATTTCCCCCTTTATGATTGTTTGTCAAAATGTGTCATCAAGAGAAGCAAGAGAGTTCAGATTTTACAACGTGTAGGATCCTCTTCTTAAAGCTCTTTGCAAGACCTCCATATCACTTTTCTGTCAACCGCAGCACATTTCTTTTACGGCTGTAAAACACATGTGACCTCTTCACACCGTTAAAGGTCATGTGTGGCCTGCAGGGAGGGACACTGTCGTCCCACCACTGGCTGTGTTTGTCTTTATCTAATTGGATTGAAGACAGACATTTTTTCATGCTTGTTTTGAATGATTGAGCTCTTGACATAAAGACTGGTAGTATGTGATAGATAAACATGAAAACTTGTACAGACATGGACAAATTTGTTGGTACCCCTACAGCTCATTGAAACAATGCTTCATTCCTCCTGAAAAGTGATGAAATTAAAAGCAATTTTCTCATGTATACCTGCATGCCTTTGGTATGTCATAGAGTAAAGCAAAGAAACTGTGAAAATAGATAAATTATTGCTTATTCTACAAAGACATTCTAAAATGGCCCGGACAGATTTGTTGGTACCCCTTAGAAAAGACTATAAATAATTGGATTATAGTGATATTTCTGTTTTCTTCAATTAGTATCACACGTCTTCAATCATTCAGCCTATTTAAATGGAGAAAAGTAGTCACTCTGCTGTTTGGTATCATCGTGTGCACCACACTGAACATGGACCAGAGAAAGCAAAGGAGAGAGTTGTCTGAGGAAATCAGAAAGAAAATTATAGACAAGCAGCTCTATGTTCCTGTGACTACAGTTGCAAATATTATTAAGAAGTTCAAGGTCCATGGGACTGTAGCCAACCTCCCTGGATGCTCCCTGGATGGATGATTATATGATATTGTGGCCTCCTCCCTCCCTCTGGAAGGTCAATATACTTGTCTGTGGATGGTCTTTTCTGTAGTAGAAGATGCTTATATGCTTATCCAACCAGATCTGAGGTTATATCAAGGAAGGAGGAAGGCAGAAAGTATTTTTAGCGTATCCGAGCAGGGCCCTCATCTTAGCCAGCACTTTCCCTGGTTTCCAAACTGTACATGGCATAAGAGTGTCATGTAAGGCAATCTAGAGTTGCAGATGAGCTTCCGAAATCATACCTTGGAAGTGTAACATGACTAGCACCTTGCTGAAAGAGATGGATGAGCAAATCTGATATGGTCATATCATGAGCTCTCCCGTAACTCATTACTAATGGGCCTATAAACTGAATGTCCAGGATGTTGAAGATCCAGATGTCACACAAAGAGGATTTATTCAGTAATTGGTAGACATATTCAACTGCTGTGATCTTAAAAGCTGATCTATTCCATCTATCTAACCCAATCCTCCTTTTTCTAACCATCCCTTCCAATCGCCATCAGCTAGCCAGTGATTGAGACGTGAACCCTGCAGTGCAAATGTCATATATCCACCTAGCATTAGCATTCAACCCCAATCCAACACCTCGCGCACCTTCCAGAATATCTGATGTCCCACTGTGAGAGGGAACGGTGCTTCACCGGCGGGGATCACTTACATGGGTGTCTTGCAGCACGCCTTATTGTTGCAACGCATGTGATTGGCAGCGAGTCTCCAGGGACAGCTGCAGGCGGGCTCGGGTGTCGCTGGCCAGCCGGGTGGCAGACAGGCTTTCTGATATGTGGGAGTCAGCTGGCTGAGGTCTTCCCTCACACATGACCACCATACTGTACACTACGTCATCGAGTCTGATTGAAATTACATGCAGATTCCTCAATGCTCAACTCATAATCTGAAAATGTGGTGTCAGGTGCACAGATCAATCTATTTCAGATACGTTTTCTGACCTTTTCTGCTCTAGATTTGGATACATCTTGTGGCTTTTCCTTCTATAGACAAACACTGAGAGAAGTCTTGTTGCATTAGCGGCCATAAAACAGGCCCCAGGCTTATGATTTAATAGTGAGTCTTCCGTTTCTTTCAGAGAACTGGCAAATGTCCTCTGACTAAAACAGTGTCTGTACTCCGTGCGGGCTGAGTCAAGACTGACCTATTGACCTTTTGCTTAATTCTCATCCGTCAAGTTCACAGCAGCAGTGACTTCATCTCACCCTCAGCAAGACATAAACACTGGGAGCTTTGGGGAAGCAACTTTCCTACTGTCTGCTGGTTCTTTGTCTGCTTTTGATTGGGTCCAGTGAGCAATATAGACTTTATCTCAATGCTTTCCAATATTTTGTATTACCCTCCAGATCCACTTTGGTACTTTCATGCGATGCATTTGTGCCTTTGAAAATAAATAAAGTGGCTCTTCTGTTTCAGGGTCCTTCATTTTAGATGCCTCATGCACCTGATCATGCCAGAACTATTTGCAGATGTGTGCCGAGCCCTACTATGTATTTGGGTTTCAGAATCAAGATCCTCAATTTGATTGAAAGAAGAGTATTTCAAATAAGGGATAATTAAATAAAAGGGCCGATAAGGGCTTTTATGAAATACTGGATATTGGGTACCACCCTGATCGCAGCTACATAAAACCAGTCTGTGAAACCTGCAAAGGTTTTATGTTCTTTGGTTATTCATTTAATTGTCCAGTTCTCTTTTGTGCAAATGAATTCATTTAATAGCCTATTGTACTGCAGTTTCTTCTACCATTTAATAGACGCGGTGAAGAGTTTTAATGTCACATGATGGTCTAAGTGCGGTTTAAAAGGCTTTTCCACCCAGTGCTTGTAACGTCTTTCACATTGAAAGATACTGAATATAGGCACAGACTACCAGTGACCTCAGTCTATTAGTATCGGCCTTCAAAAACTCTTTTTCAAATACATTCCAATGTGCTTGCACCATCTGCGATAATTTATTTTCAGTAATAAATCAGGAGAAAAAACAAGATGATAAAAATGACTACAGCAGACAGGAATGGGGCACTTTCGTCTAGAATAGCAGTTCAGCAGAGAAATGTATTCTGAGCCCATAAATTTCTCCTATTTCCTTTTTCACCTTTTATATTTCCACATCAACACACATAAGGGAATAAGTACTGACTCTTTATTACAAGGACCTCTCTTTGCTGCCTACTTTAATAGCCCGGAAGGACACACGTCAGCAGGTTTTTTTTCCTGAACCTGGCCATGGAATTCATGTGGCTGTCCATCAAACCCCCGACCTCCAATGCCGGGTTTTACAAGCGAACGGCTCAAGCCACCCCTCAGGGTGGGTGACTGAATGAAAGCTGCCAGCCAAGTGTTTGGGTCTCATTGATGTTCCTGAGAGTTCAGGACACTAATCATCTCCGTAAAGCCAGAGGGGGAATCTCATCTGCTGATGTCTGGATAATTACTGGGATCCATCCTCTGTCTTGATACCTCGAGACCTTGGCCTCGTCTCTTGTTGGATAAACTGGCGACAGTAACACAGGAGCTGTTTCACCTGGTGTGTTTTGGTTTTGTTTTATTTCAAAATGTTGAAAACTGTTGAAAAAGTGTGTGTTCATGTATACATTTCTGGTTTTCGACATCAGAATGAAATTCCCAAAGAGTCCTTACCTGTTTGTTTATTAGAAAAACATTTCAAATTAATTCACAATGCGCTCTTCTTTGAATTTCCATTAAATGGTCACAGTAGTTAATATTTAATATTTAAGGGTTAAGAGTGTGAATATCCATCTATAGATCCATCTGGTTTGTTTGTTGTGTTGTTGATGCTGACACTGCAATCAGGGCTGTAGTACTGTAGTAGACCACTTTTCTTTTGTTTCAGACTCGTCTTGGTCTCCAGTATTGGATGTTGACTTGATTTTTTTATTACCATCAGAAAAATGCACCAAATAAGTCTTTCTCCACGTAACTAATCTGAAATGAAATGAATTATAAAAGTAAGCAACGTGCTCACACTTTGCTACAGCCAACAACTCTCTGTCTCTTACACATGCAGCAATATATGGACACTGGTTATTGCCTATTTTGGTCTTGGTCTCAAACTCGATTTTTTTCTGGTCTTGGTCTTGACTTGGTCTCGACCTCCCTTTGGACTTGGTCTTGACTCAGACTTGACTGGACCTGGTCTTGAACTAAGGTGGTCTTGACTACAGCCCTGACTGCAATGTGCAAATGTTGATTAATGCAGATGAATCAAGTATTTCTCCAGCTGCCCTCACTGTGAAGGTGTAGTCAGTCCTATAGCAGAAGCCCTGTACTGGAAGAACCGTGATGACTATAATTCGTTTGCATCCTTCCTTCTTTGACCTACATGAGATGAGTCATTATGCCTGAGCTATCTGAGGCATTTCTGCTGGCCTTAGGTATAAATATAGGCATACTGGGTCGTAGGTAGTCACGCTAACTTTAGAGGAATGGGCGAAGGGATTGGGAGAGTGAGAGATTTGTGTGAGAGAGCTGACAAGGTCGTGTCAGACAGTAACAGAGACCAGGACCCCTGTGGTGAAAATGTGAAATGGTGATGACTAATGATGGGTTAACGGTCCAGCCTGGATATGTTGAAGGTGAAACTGTCTACCTACAGAGAAGCATGTACACACAAACACATTGAAAAAGCATGAATCCCTCAACACATATTCATGAACTCATAGAGGAAAACATGGAAGGGCCTTTCCGATGATACGGTAACTTGAAAGGTCACTGATGGAGTCCCACCCAAAACCAAAATTTAGGCAAGGTCATTCCTTTGGCGAGGGGTCTGGTAAATGGGAACTGGGCCGTGCATCTTGGGTTTCAAATTCCAGGGATGGTGGGATGAATCATGACCATAC